>WBMW01000579.1:28566-70164 GCA_013396635.1 Penelope pileata
CTGGGATTGTTCAGTCTGGAGAAGAGGAGGCTCAGGGGACACCTCATGGCACTCTACAACTTCCTGAAGGGAAGTTGTGATGAGGAAGTCGGCCTCTTCTCCCAGGTAACCAATGATAAGACTAGAGGAAATGGACCCAAGTTGTGCCAGGGGAGATTCAGGTTATATATAAGGAAAAACTTCTGTGAAAGAGTGGTCAGGCACTGGAATGGCCTGCCCAGGGAGGTGGTAGAGTCACCATCCCTGGTGGTGCTCAAGAAATGTCTGGATGAAGCACTAAGGGATATGGTTTAGTAGTTTATTGGGTAGTAATGGTGATAGGAGGACAGTTGGACTAGATGACCTTGTAGGTCCTTTCCAACCTAGTGTTTCTATGAGTATTTGGACAATGCTCTCAGTCACATGCTCTGATTTTTGGGTGGTTCTACGTGGAGCCAGGAGTTGGACTCGATGATCCTTATGAGTCCCTTCCAACTTGGGATATTCTATGATTCTGTGAAATAATGCCTGACCAAAATGATGAGCTTTCTATGTTGCAATGACTGGCTTACTTGATGAGGGAGGAGGTAGAATAATTGCTCTTCACCTTACCTTCAACAAAGTACTTGAGAAGATCTGCCATAACATCCTTGCAGCCAAAGACTGGGAGATGTGGACTGCATGACAGAATGGCTGAAAAACAGCCTGGACTCTCACTGCTTTTAGTCAGTCTTGCCTTAAGCAAGAAGCTGGACTAAATATGGACCCTTCCAGCCTAAATTATTCTATAATTTAACAATTCTATGACAGTATCAAATCAAGAGATTAAGTCTTGCTGAAAAAATCATACAAAACAGAAGAATTTTTGAGATGTTTTATCACATGGAGTACAGCTGAGAAGTGAATCACATCCTGAAATTGCTTCAGATTTTATCAAGCAAGGATTTTGCTGTAATTTAGCAGCTACTCTAAATTTGCTTGGTTCAGACCTGTTATTTTTATTTAAATTTTCTGTTTATTGCCTGAAAGACTAATTAAACAGACATTTCATGAAGAAAACTGAAGGTAGTAGTAGAACTATCAAACATTATATACCTCCCAAACTAGAAGACTTGAAAGTTACCACTACACTTCAAACTCATTAAAATGATGTTCCTCTCTCCTTCATATTTGTATGAAGCATCAGGAGCAGAATGAAAGAAAGCACAAGAGACTTAGAATTTGCCATTTAACTGCAAGCAGAAGAAGTGGCACAGATGTCTGAAGCAAATTACCACTGCAGCCAATTGGAAATGATCTCTTTTCAATGAGAATTTAACAATGCTTAGGAACAACCGCGACCATAACAAAAGTGTTTGAACATCAAATCAGTGAGCTCTCACATCAGAGAAAAGACTAGATAAACAAGGAACAGAACTAGACTGAAATAATGTCATAAAAGTCTGAGATGAGATCTTTCTCATGGTAGCAGAGACATTGCTGTGCAACAATGTAGGGCATAAAGATAGCTAAGTTAATCGTCATCAAGCTGGTTAAGAAACGTGCCACAGAATACCCTCATCGGCAGCTGAGAGAAAGTTTTAGCTAATTCCCATGTGGATTTGTTGCAAAAATGCTTGTATTTCTTTCCAGACCAAGACAAGCTCTCTACCACCTGGTTGTTATCACCTGATGGAACATAGGTCAGGACTTGTACACCTAAACTTATTTAGATGTCAAACTAAAAATTCCTGGCTAGGTCTCAACAGGGACAGTGTCTTATGGGTACATTGTCATTTCTTAAGCAATGCGAAGTATTCTGCAAGGTATAGATGGACTTTATACAACTTAGAACAGACTTGAAAATATCAAGCTTTATACTAAAAATGAAACTAATTTCTTTTCAATTGGCCTTTTGCAAATGACAAATCCTTGCATGAAAACAAACAAACCTTCAAGCAGTCTGATTGTGCTGCCATAAATTTTCTAGGAGAGGCTAAATTTGATTGGTTAAACAGTTGTAATGACCAAGAACTAAAGTTTCTTTTATGAGAACGAGGAGTGGTAATGCAGAATTTGAGCACATCATTTGTCAAATCACTCATTTTTTGACTGAATTTCACTTTGTCTTTATGAAATGTTGAAAAATAATTAGATTTTTACTAAGATGTTAGTATTAACTATTTCCTCATATTTATGATTGCTGATGAAGTTATCTCTCTTCTAGAGGGCTGTAGGATTAAGCACGAAACCTGAGGTTTACTCTTGAGCAGAAAGAAACAAAATCCCTCTGCTATATTTTCCTTAGGTGTGAAAGGAAAATAGACTTAAGAAATCAAATCTGAGACAGCAATTATACCTTCACAAGCATTTTTCATCTCAGTTAAGAACACTTGCATTTTAGCTGATCTTGCTGCTAAGAAGAGAGAGTGACTCTAAAAGTTCATCACACAACTTTTCTGCCTTCATGAACTGAGACTACGTTCAAGTTAAGCATTTTTGTTTGCTACACCAGCAATCCTGTGGAAGGAATATTAACTACACTTTCTCCACCAAATGACTGAGTGATGTAAGGAAGGGAAGCTATTTCAAGGATTTAACAGCTATACTGTAGAAGACAAATAGCATGGCTGGGATTTGCCTGGATTCCACAAAATACTAAAATATCATTACTCTGTTCTGTCACCCTTTCAATTATCATAGAATCATAGAATCATAGAATGGTTCAGGTTGGAAGGGACCTTAGAGATCATCCTGTTCCACCCCCCCTGCCACGGGCAAGGACACCTCCCACTAGACCACGTTGCCCAAAGCCCCATCCAGCCTGGCTTTGAATACTTCCAGGGAGGAGGCATCCACAACTTCTCTGGGCAACCTGTTCCAGTGTCTCACCACCCTCACAGGGAAGAATTTCTCCCTTATATCTAGTCTAAATCTACCCTCTTTCAGTTTATAACTGTTACCCCTTGTCCTGTCACTTGTAAAAAGTCCTTCCAAGCTTTCCTGTAGGCCCCCTTCAGGTACTGGAAGGCTGCTATCAGGTCTCCCCCCAAATTCTGAATACCTGGTAAAAAACAAACATACTTTCAATAGCAGATTAGAAAGATAAACAGTAACAAGACAGATTTAGATGAGAAAACATATGACCTGTGTATTTCCTATACATTCTTGAGCAGATACAAATATTGGCCTTTCACTATTTAAATGGGGACTATAAGAAGGGGACAGACTCTTCAGCAGGATCTGTTGTGACAGGAGAAGGGGAAATGGTTTCAAACTAAAAGAGAGGAGATTTATAATGGATACAAGAAAAAAAATACAATAAGGGTAGCAAAGCACTGGAACAGGTTGTCCAGAGAGGTGGTTGATTCCCTATCCCTGGAAACATTCAAGGTCAGGTTGGATGGGGATCTCAGCAACCTGATCTAGTTGTATGTGTCCCTGATTGTTACAAGCGAGTTGGACTAAACAGCCTTTAAAGGTCCCTTCCAACTCAAACTATTCTGATTCCATGATTTCCATATGCCTTTTGGAACAAAAGCAAGTGAAATGTTTTAACAAAAGAATGAGAAAATGCAGAGGTATGACAGACAACAGACGACATGACATTAGAAGCACTAATACAAGTGGTACTTGATCAGCTACTGAAGAAAGTATTGTCAAATAATGAAGAAGAAAGTATCAAATTCAATCTGAATATGATTCTATTTGAAGTGAAGGAATTGAACTGAATTTAGGTTGAATCAAGCTAGATAAAGCAAAAAGATTAAGTTGTAGATAACATGAGACCTCCTAGGACTACAACAACAAAAGTTGCAAAGCATTCTAGGGATAATTCTTGTCTTTATACAATACATCCCACATGAGACACTAAGACAAACACTATGAGAGAACCTACTATGACAGTAGTTTTATCTCTGCATGATATTATGATAGTTCTGAATGAAATATTACAGAACAGTTGTGCAAATTTTAATGAATCCAGCAGTTGCTACTCAAAGCAAGCCATTTAAGAAAAGGTGCAGGATTTTGTCTACAACAAAGGAAAAAATTTTCTGTAACTTCTTATAGAATCACAACAGAGTTAAAAGTTGCTTTCAAATCAAAAAGGAGCTACTAGATATTGTTTGCTAAAACCAACAAATTTCATCAAGATATATAAGAAGCAAATGCTGAAACTTCAAGGCAACATTGACTAAAGACTTTGGAAAAGCATTTATGAAATTACAATGGATATGTCTGATAGACATGTGAACACGTAAATATTTTTGCAAGTTTGAGGGATTAAAAGTGTAGCTTGTTCTGAAACCCAATGGTGATATGACAAGGAAAGTAGCATTTAGCACAGACAGGACCCTATGCTACATACATGCCAAGCAGCTGAGGATAAAGAAAGATCCTGTAATAGTATCTTGACCATGATTTTAAGGATGAAGAAGACTGAGCCTCATGTATTATATACATATATTGTCTTGAAGGGTTAGGTATTCTCTCATGGGTTCATCTGATAGCTACAACTTTTTTTCCTCAATATGTACTTGGTACTTTTCTGAACATGTAGAGATTTTAGTTCTGCCAGAAAGTCAGATGTAAATTGCAGTTTCCATTTTCATAATTAGTTCAAGTGACCAAGTCCCAGTAAGAGTGAAACATAATATTTTGTTAGATACAGGGAGTAAAATTCACTCATTCTTGTTCTAGGTATTGTCAGCCTATTAAAGTGGTTCATTCCACTAAAATATGGATTTTAATTACATGATGAAACATTCAGTTTGCCCTTCTGGAAAAAGGCATACATTAATTGAGCAATGGTGTCCTACCCTGAACAATTGATTGATGATTGTTAAAAATAACCCTTCCTTTATAGGAGTTGCTTTATATGCATGGATAGCACCTGAAATTGTTCACATCAACGTTACAAGAATACTGATTAAAACAAAACAAAACACCAATCAATCAATCAACCAAACAAACAGGACTGTAGAGCGATGACTAGGGTTAATAATCTTTTGGGTTCAAGAGCATAAGCGAAGTCAACTGGATTACACCACTGTAGCATAGTCTATGCCTGTGGCTGAAAACTATAGTCCTAACGAGCTTTACTGGTATAACAATAAAAGCTACAAAAATATTGGATACGACCAAAGTGTGCAATAGGAATGGACATGTGGAAATAATCCATTATCAGAAGACCTCCACAAGCAATGATCACCAGTTGTATCCATAATACTCTACAGTGAGATTTCACATTAATGATAGTTGTTATGTACCACAAGGGCATCAAGAATGTGGAGACCTATTCGATAGATTTAGGCAAGGTCCCTGTTCCTGCATACAAGAGTAAACTGAGAAAAGATAACACCTGTTCCCAAATATAGGAAGAGATTGAAAATAGTGAATTCTAGTGGGTAAAAGCTAACCTTTGAACTAAGCTATGGAAGATAAATATTTTCCAGAAGTTCTGTAATAGTCTGTTCATGCCTGAGGGCTGGATTGTGTGGAAATCATCGATACCTGCACAAGTATATCCTGCTATTAGCGTGGCTAGAGACAAATGTATAACAGGATTGCTTCCCTATGTCACGAATTATGGCTGTACTAATTAATATCTTCTAGAATTGTTGTACTTGCATACTACTGACTGAAAGTTTATGACAAAGTTAAAGCTGAACAATCACTAATTCACTTTTGAATTTTCTTTCTAAAGAAAGTTTAGTCACTAAGGAAATTCTAATAACCATGTCAGTTTTCAAGCCAAAGTGCATTCTTTACAAATGAGTTCATTAAAGCAGTATAAGTATTTCTTCTTTTTGCATACAAATATTCATGACAAAATTAAGCTTTTCTGGAACTTCAGATTGAGATAAAGAGCTAATGTACTCTGAAAGGCCCTAGTTCTGCAAATACATCGTTAGGCACCTCAGTGTTGCTAGACATTACAATTATAAAATAGAGCAGACCTAGTTTGAGTAGAAGCAAGTGAAACAAAAGGAAAAATAACCCTATTGTCACATCGATTCAATTTACAACAAAAGTATATGTCAAGTCTCTCTAAGGGCTCTCTTTATTACCTGCTCTCCTCCTTGGATATTTTCTAGTGGCTAGTCATCATTTAGAAAGCCCCTGCGGGGCTTCTGTGCTTCTCAGAAGACTGTGCAATAGAGTATGTCACCCAAAATAATTATCTGATACCACCATCTTACCCTAGGCTACATGTCAATATGCGTTCACTTGGTACTTGGAGACTGCATCTAATTTAGACCTGAAGGCAGACATACCTGAATAATACTTACAGCAACAAAATAGGATTGAAGCTACACTGTAACTAATTTATTAGTTAAAAAGGGCATCAACTGAAGAACCACAGTGTCTTTCACACTCTTGGTACTGTAAGATTTTTCCTTTTTCTCAGCACCCAAAAATGATACTCTGTGGTGACTTAAAAAAAAAACAACAGCAGAGACAAAAACTATCAGCCAAGGAACATTTAACTTGCTTTCTCAAGCTGCCTATGAAGGTGGCTTGGCTCTTATTCTGGTCCAAGCAAAAAACATGTTCTGGGGTTAAAGTGTCAAAAAATGTCTGTGAAAGAGGAAACAAGTCACATAATTATGAAATATAAGGCTATGAACTATAATCAAATCATGGGGACATTGTGTACACTATGTACATTATGATGTACAGGCAGGTATAGTAGCATTTTAGATGAATGCTATTACAAAACTTTCCTAATGCATAATGTAAATAGGAAGGTAATATAAAGTTATGGAACATTAAATGCCTCCTGTGGAGTATTGGGTTATACAAAATTCTTGTGTGCTGGTATGCAAACAAAAGTTAAATAGTGTTGCTGCAACCCTTGCAAAGAGCTTCAAAGGCAGGAGAAAACATCTGTGTTCTCTACCATGTATCCAAAGCTCACAGCCTTAGTACAGCTTGTTCCTCAGCCCACAGCTGCCATGAGGGACTTTTACCATCTGCTTTGGAGCAAGCAAGTCTCTAGTCATTCTCTCACCACAGATGTGTGAAATTACCCTTGGTAGAGGTCATGGGAGAAACATGGTATTCCCTCAGAACAATTCCTGCTCATGTTATCTCTCCCCGCTATGTGGTAAAGAAGTAACTTGTAGATATGTTTAAATAGATGAAAACTTTTGAGGTGACACAGCAGAGGGGATTTTGTGGGTGTGTTGCCACAACTGAGAATATAATTTGCAGTTTTTATCCTAGACCAACCTGAACACTTTTTTGGTTCCAGCCTGAAGGAATTCACAAATTGATAATTGTGAAGCAGATTCCTGTGTCCAATACTGACCTGTCTCTGTTCTGCTATATGTGAGGAAAATGTGCTATTTTCTTGAAGGCATAAGATCACTTCAAGAAAGTGTGCTGAACTTCATGATAAGTACTTTAAGGTCTCTTCCTCATAGATTTTCAGTGCATGTTGTACTTCATGGATCAGAAATCTTGGAAAGTACCACACAGCTCATGAAATCCACTTCCGTGAAGTTACAATATTCACGGAATAGCCACTACACAACACTTGCCATCGTGCATATCAGTAGGAACTTGAGAGAAGTATGAGGGGATGAGCACGCCAATTACAATGACCCAGACAAAAGTGAGCAAGCATTGCCAATGCTTTAGATTTGTACTTGTATGGAATTTCTTAAGCAAAACGCCTTGTTATGTACCTGTAGGCCTTATATAAAGCCTAACACTTTGGAACTCCATCTCAGAAGAAATATTTAGACAGGACTCTAATTCATGCAGGTCCTTTGCGTAAAACTGGAGGGGAATTTCATCATTATCAGTGAACTGTGTAACACTGTATGTATCTATAGGAATTTAGAGGTTTAATTTTTCATTTCATTTACATACATCCAAAATATTTCTGACTAACACTGCTAAGGCTGCTGACATCACAGTTTTGAATGACAAGACTTCATGGAAGACAAGAACTAATATTAATGGATAAGTTGCCAGAAAATATGGAAGAATTGATGGAGATTCATAATACAGTCCAAATTATTCCTTCTTTTATGAGGTAGTGAGCACTAGTGTCTACAGTAGTATCAGGCATATACTATACTATGGGATAATCTTTTCCAATTTTTTTTTTCAAACACCTTTTGACAACTATCACCCAACCCACATTATATTATTAATACATTCTAATTCCATTTTAATGAAGTTCTACCCATGCTATTCTAATAAAGTTTATCTGTATATCTATAAAAGGCTCTTGTTCTCTTTCCATACCTTGACTATTAATATAAAATCATGTGTTCTGTTTTTCTCAGCATGCAAGGCTCTCAGGATATAGAGCTAAGTGTTCCTTCATCTGCAAATTATCAAGTATTTTCACAGGATTTTGTCTACCTGCTATTTCCTTCCATTCAAAAGCACACTTTTCACATAAATTATTTTTGGTCATAATGCCAAGCAAACTTTATCTATCACCTCCTCATTATTTTGAGGCAACTGTTAATGTCTATTGACAATAAAAATAATTGTTGTGGTTTGAGCCGGTGGGCCTGAAAACACCACACAGCCTTTCGCTCCCACCCCCCCTCCCAGTTGGGATGGGGAAGAGAATCAAGAAACAAAAAGGAAGAACTCGTGGGTTGGGATAAAACTATTTACTAACAGAAAAGGAAAATAGAATAAAATAACAGTAATGATAATTATATACAAAACAAGTGCTTGTACAAAGCAATCACTCACCGTCCGCGACTGATGCTTAGCCAATCCCCAAGCAAATGGGCCCTCCCAGCTAAATTCCCTTCCTTATGTTACATGATATCATATGGTATGAAATATCCCTTTGGTCAGTATAGGTCAGCTGCCACGTTCTTGTCCCCTCCCATCTCCCTGTGCCACCCTTAGCCCCTTCACTGGCAGAGACACAAGGAGCTGAGAATGAAAATGTCCAAGGCTCTGTTCAACGCTACCGTATGTTACCAGCCTTGTTTTTCTTCTAGAACCAAAACACACCTTTGTACCAGACACTAAGAGAGAAAGTTTCAGTTAGAAACTAAGACAATAATTCTAAGAAGCAATTTGTCTGATGATAAGTACCGCTTTTACAAAATCATTTTCTTTGTTAAAAAACACCAATGACAACTGTATTTCTTATACAGACAATATAAGCGAGGCCTGGAACAGTTAAAAGAAAATTTTACCTGGCTTACTTGTTCTATTTCTTGATATATCAGGAATTGAAGAATGAAATACATCATCTGTTGTGGTTTGACCCAGCAGATAGCTAAGTCCCACACAGTTGTTCGCTCATCCTCCCCCCTTCCCAAGTGGGATGGGGGAGAGAAATGAGGAAAAAATACAGTAGAACTTATGGGTTGGGATAAAAGCTATTTACTAAGACAGCAGAGAAAATAAAAGAAATAACAGTACTTATATATACATATATATATATATAAGAAAAATTAGATGATACACAGAGCAAGGGCTCACCATCCGCCAACCAACATCCAGCAAGCAGCAGCCCCTCCCTCGGATAACTCCCCCTTCCCTAGACCACATGATGCCATATGGTATGGAATATCTCTTTGGTCAGTTTGGGTCAGCTGCCCTGGTCCTGTCCCCTCTCAGCCGCTTTGCTCGCTGAAGAATGCGAGAAGCTGAAGAACTGAAAATGTCCTGGGCTCTGTTCAACACTGCCAGGTGTTATCGGTTTTGTTTTTCCTCTAGGACCAAAACAAAGCTTCATACCAGACACTTGAGAAAAGTAACTTGTGTTAGAAACTAAGACATCATTACATAACTTGGCAGAATAATAGAAATATTTTAATATTATACAGATAAAACTTAGTATAGGATAACTTTTCTGTTATTATTAAAGGACTTGAATAATTCAAGTTATTGATGACTCCTTAATTTCCTTTATACCAACTCCACTTGCCTTTTGTACAAAGCACAACAGTACTTTGAATAGAGAAAGAACATCTTCTTGCACAAAGCACTTGGCATATTATAGACTCCAGAAGAAAAACTAAAAGAGACTAACAACAGTAGTCATAGTAATAACAGATTTATTGCCTTAGGAAAACACAGTTTAAAAAATCTGGTCAGACCAGTGTTCAAGGAACTGTAAATAATGCACTGATGGCATTACATGGCCTATTGCTTGGAGACTATGGCTCCAGGAAACATCTTCTAATAATGCCATCTCACAGACTGACTTTGCAGCCTTGCTTTTCTCACTTCAGTTCTTTTATTTCACTCATATATATAACTTTTCCTAAAAAAGTAGTAATCTCCAGTAAAGTGTAATTGGATTTCTTTAATCTTTTTTTTTTTTAACCCAAAATACAGAGGATATAAAATTTAAAATTACTGTTTAGCAACTGTGACAAAACAACAACATATCCAACACAAATACCTCAATTTCTACAAATAATCAGAAAAAAAAATTTCCACAGCCTGAGAAATTGAAAATGAGTAAGCCATGTCTGTTCTTTTTGACTTGTTACAACCAAAGTACTAGCTTCACTTTACCTTTTCCTGGCATAACTATTACACATATAGGTATGGTTTGAGAAATATGGCTCAGAGATCTAGCGAAATATGTCCATCGAATATCTTGCTGTGTTGCCCACGATCAGTATACATGTGATAGATGGGGTTAGTACTGTACTGCAGGTTATTTCATCATTGCCAGCCTTCATATCTAAGTGCAAATAGCTTTCAAATGTAGCATTTTTCAATAAGAAAAAACAGAAATACACAAACATTCATGACAAAGTACTAGAAAATAAAAATGCTACACTTTAGTTTGGAATTCAAAGAAACAGTCTCTACAACATTATGTGGGAAGAACTTCAACTGAAGATTTTTGTAATAAACTTATATAAATGAATAACTATATTACAGTTTGATTTAGTACAATTTCAAAGACTAACAAAACTCATTCTTTTGCTTCTGTCTAAAATCTGGCACGCCATTGGGCTAGATGTTGTTTTAGAGTCATTAAAGGCAAAATAACCGCATCTATTAGTCAAGTCTTATTATATCACATTAAATTTACTAATAGAGCTTAAGAGAAAGTACTTATTTTCTTCACCTGAGCAATCATGTTCACTGCAATGGGACTACATAAAGAATAATAAATACTCAGAATTGTCTGTTTAATAAATCAGTAGTTTATAGCACTGAACATTTTGTAATATCTAGGTAACATGTAATACTTCCAAAATTCTGCCAGATCCAACATCCTGGAAATACACTCAGAGGGAACAATGGTAAAAGAAACTTATTGGTCTCCAAGGTAACAGCAGGAGATGATATAGAAAGGAAAGAGAAAACTGTATTTGAACGATATGAGCAAGCACTTACCTAGTGGCTGCCCTGCAATGATCCTTGCGTTCTCTCCTGCCACTGCAGCCCTCGCATGCCTCTCGCTCATGTACTGTACAAATGCATAACCTTTGTGCACTGAGCAGCCAACTATTTTCCCATACTTTGCAAAGATTGCTTCGATGTCTCCTTTTTTGACAATGGCTGTGTTCAGATTGCCGATGAAGACTCTAGAGTTGATGGACTTTGGGTCATTCTTATTGGTGACGTTGCTGGTCTGTGTTTTGCCGGTCATGGCTGGATCACTTGGCTTTATCTCTTAAATAAAGAAAACAGAAAATTATGTTTCATAGCATACAGTTACCCCTGATTTTGATGATTTTTCCAGCAATAATTCGCTTTTTTGTTTTTCCCTTAACATGATCCTAGACTCAGAAGAGTTATACATTCTAAAAATGATTATCAATAAAACCAAGGTAACACATTTTTAAACTTTGTTAATAAGCCAAATTAAAACTTTTTATCTTTATGGATATAAAATATACCAATATATTTCTTAACACAATGCTCTGGTATTGGAGCTCTGCTGTAATCATGTGGATTTGTGCTTGTAAATTCAATATTGACTTTTTAAGCATCTAGTCATCTAGAAACTGCAAAGCAAGAGAATGAAACATTATCTTATGTCAAAGAAATGAACATTCAAGGCCACGTAAAGAGCAAACTCAAACAATGAAAGACGACTCTGATTTGTTTGGTAAGTGTCAGACAGAGCACATTTCTCAACAGTTAAATATCATTGACTATTGTGAGGAGTGCAGGACAGGTAACATATAGTTCTTTATTGCAATCAATAAGTTTATATCAGAACAATTTTCCCTATTAATACAGTGCAAAAAAAGAAAAGAGAAAAGACAGGGTAAGCACAACATGTTTACACTTCTAAAGTTAAAAATACTAAAAAAACCTTCCTTAATTATATGAACACAGTTTTGCTTGCTGTTTAACTTTTTCCTCTAAAGTCACAAGATCATGTTCATTCTGCCATATCTCAAATGGAAATAGCCACATTATTCTTGGGAAAGAATTGTCAAAATAAGAAAAACTCTTTTTGTGCTCATCTGGCCTTACACTTTTTAAGTGCACTTGATTTTGCTAATATGTATGCTAAATCCACCTGCCAGTAGGTCCTTCCATTTACATCTATTTATTCAGATGGAAGTGCAATGAAAGAAATTATCCCATGTGGCTTCTGGGTTTACTTTAGTTATATCTGATAACAGACATGTCAAAAATAGGCATACATTTTAAGAGTGAAAACTTATTTTGTAAGAAGGAGGTCATTTAAACAGCAGTCAAATACAGGCCAACTTTTACAGCTAAGATTTATGTTGCTATTTTTTAACCTGTTTTTGCTTTTGATCATATCACAGTAACAGCTCAGGCAAGAAGAGAATCCAGTTAAGTACTGCTCACAGTTTAAGCTCAGTTCTTTTCTCAAGATGAAAAGGAATAATGACCTCTGTTCTGGACACCTAGAGCTTGACATTAACTAGCAGAAATTTCATATTTTAAATCAATAGCTATCATATATTAAGTTAGACCGAAGAAAAAAGAAACCACTGTTATTGAACTCTGTACAATTTGTAGTGAACAAAACATTTGCAGCCATAACTATCCATACTTTGACCATCTCCATCACACATGATTGAAACTCCATCCTTTTGGATAAGAACACACAGTGGCAATATGTGCACAATTCTGCAGTTTTGGAAAATGCTATGCTTTCTGAGAAGGGTGCATGCAGCCGAGGCTATCAGTCAAATAGCATTCATTTCCTTAAACACTTAATATAACATCTTACTTTATATTACAACATTCAGAGAAAACACTGGAGAACCAAAATAACTTTTCTTGTAAATTTATCAATTTTAAATACATTCTGGAAATAGAAGATACTGTTTACATGCACAAATTTCAACATAGAAACCAGGAAAACTGCCTTGACCAAAATCTGATATACAACACAATATTTCTAGATTCCAGTTCAGATAATGTATGTTGAAGTCATGCCTATATATAACCAACCTGAATATCTGGAACAGTCATAGCAGTACACTTAGTACTATAACAGTTTAAAGACATTCCACATAAGAAATGTAAGTATATTGCACATTTTGCTCCATATTGGATAAAGTACATTGCAGACAGTATCTCAGAAATTGCAAGTTTAAAACCATCTCAAATATATCTGTATTTACACAGAAGTCAAAGTGTACATAGCATAGATGTGTTTACTTAAAGAGTTGTAATAATCTAACCTGAAGAGGTAGCATGGCAGAGTAGCTAGGCATAAAGATAAAAATGGAAGCAGTCAAGTAGTTGGTGAAAAAGGAACCTCTGATATTCCCTGATGTTGTCAAAAAATGCATCACTTCAGTATGCATGTCAACTATTTTGGGAAATCTCTAATGAGTAGCACTGCGTTCTTGTTTGTGAAGATTTAGCAAAAAAGCTGTATCATTCTTAACATCTCGTTAATGTTCTCTGTGCACATTTATTAGCTCATGGAGGCAATGTCTGGCCTCTAGTCTAGAAAACAGTACAATTGGCTTGTAGACCTGTCTTCTCCACTAACCTGTTGTATAACTTTCAGTAAGTCACTTTATTTGTACCTCTGTTGCCACTTCTTAGAGCTCAAATTTGCATTTTTGGCTGAGAGTTGTCTTTCCACGTATTTTTATACAGCTAGTAACATAACAAGGTCATGATCTCAGCTGAGACTTTTGAGCACAACTAGCACAATAATAATAAAAATGACAAGGGAAAAAATCTAAAGAAAATCTTCTGCTTGACAAAAATTTGCATGAAAATTGTAAACAAAGAAACTCTTTGTTTCCATCGCAACTGTTTTCAAAACACCAGAGTAGTACATTCTGTATTTCATCTATTGTTTAGCCATTTAAAATGGGATTTATTGAAATATTCCCTTTTTATTTCCCAAAAATTCTCATTTTATTTTGCCTGACTTTGTTGTTCACTAATTCAAATAGAGTTTGAATAGGACATTGAATGTTTTTATAAGAGTTTCTCTTTGCAATGGAAATGTACAACTTTTTTTTTTTAACAGAAAAGTAGTTTTCTGTTGGTTTCTCTCATATCCAAATAAGAAGTTAGGAAAATGTGCTGCAGAAATCCAAAGGGTGAGAATACTATGGGTGAAAATAATATTAACATGTGAATAATTTAGATCTGATTGCATTGCTGGTCTACATACAATGCTTCTGTGAATATTTTATAAAAATCAAAAGATTCATGTGATCTTCATTCCAGTGAGAAAGAACAATGCAAGTTTTACACCTCACAATATGCATCCATAAATACTGAATTGTACCTATTATCTCTGTGCTATCAATAAAATCACAAACATAGCAACTCATGCAACCACAGAAGTAAATGTAACATCAAGAAAAACACATCTGAACTCTTATTTCCTTGCAGCCTTATTAAGGGCTTATTAAAGGCATCTTGTTAATTTCTTATAATTTCAATGACCCTTATTTATAAATATTCTCTATAATAAAAAAAATATATTAAGGTATGTTTTACAGATAACACGTAACTGGCAATACACTTTATTATGTTGTTTTATGGTGCAGTTGATTTAATCATTCTACTCAGATCTAGGTAGTGTAAGCCTTGGCAAACGAACATAGAAGTTATAAACTACACTGTTTCCATTACTACTGAGATCTCAGCTTCAAAAAGTAAAGTTTGCAAACCTCTTTTAAACATTAACTTTTTTAGTTTTTAAACAGAATGTAAATGTAAATGACTACAATGAGATTCATATTGTATAGTACACAAATTGGATAAGTCTAAACCAGTAGTATGAACTGCTGAAGAGAAAGATTTATTCTAAATCATGATTTCTTTACATTTTCAGTGTTTTCCTAAATGCTCTAAATTCAATTCTACACCTTCATTTCATCTGCACTTCCATGTCAGACACCATTTTGTCAGACTGCCCCTCTGCTGCCATCTGTCACATGGCAATAAAATGGGAAGGAATATTGGTAGGAAGGTTCAACCTCTACTGCCATACCCCCAGCATCCGCCTCTGACTTCATGGGTCTAAGAGACTGTTTCTGAACCTTTTGTCTCAAAGCTTGCTGTGAGAACTCTTTGTCTCAAAGTTTGCACGAAGGCCTACGGATGCTGCCCGAAGGCTTGCTTACCAGGGGAAACAAGAGATAAGCAGCTGATAAACGGCCATCTAGCAGCCTTTCAGACTGGCACCTTGAGGAAGGAAACCACCAAGGGGATATGCATGCCCCTACATGCCCACACATGCTGTACGTGACATACCTAGGTGCCCAGGAATGCCATGGTGGCAGAAAAGATGGATAAAAAGACAAGGGAACAACAGCTGGTACCTGCCTGCCTGCTAGTGCCTTCCTGATAGCTGCCTGGTACCTGCCTGGTGCCTGGCACCTCCTGCTGCTTGAGACATGAGGTTCTGCTGCCCTTCTACCTGGTGCCTGCTTGTTGCTTCCTGCTTCCTGCATGATGGCCGGATGCCTGATGATGCTTCCTGCCTGATGATGCCTGATGATGTCTCCTGATGCCTGGTGCCTGTCTGGTACCTGCTGCCTGAGATGGGGGGCTGTTTCTCCTGAGGCCTGGTCCTGCTTTGCCTGGTACCTGCGGCCGTAGTCCTGACAGCCTGATGCCTGCTGCTGCTGCTCCCCCTGCACTCTTGCTCCCTTGCTCCCAGACAGGCCTGAAGATATTCCTGGACTGATACAATGGCATGGGATCCACAGTGCTTTTTATACATGCAACCCTCACTCTTATTTCCTATCTTTTGCTATCGCCTGCTTTCCCATCCCTGTCACCCTCATTGACCAGAATTTGTATTAAACTGGTTGGACAACATTTGACCTTGTGTCTTAATCTCACTCCGGGTATATTAAAGAATCGCCCCTCTTGCTCTGATAATTGGAGTGGGACAGTGGGCTAACACAATAGGATGAGGCATTACTTTCACAGCAGCCCTTGTAGATTAGAAGTGTATTACTTTACATGTAAAGAGATTTAATGCCACAATTCTGCATGCTTAGTATATTTACAAAGAAAAAGTTATGAAAAATGAAACATTTTGTCCCACCAAATACAAATTCAGTCTGAGATCATGTCTACAGCTGAGTCAGGAAATAATCAACACTCTGCATTAGGTCTCTGTAATGACCTAGAAACTTGAAGACTAATTCAATGGAGAATGATTCTTAACTATGAAAAATTCTCACCATTGGCACTTCATTCAAAGTACGATTAAATATCATAATTTTCGCTATTTGCAATAATAAAGTTTGCACAGTAAGATGCTGAGTACAGTTATGATAAATACAAATCCTTTCAAGAAAGAGAAAAATACATAAGGAGACAACTGGTTGGACAGTGGTAGCTGTCTTCACAAGTTATTCACAGAAAAAAGTACAGTCTGTAGGAGATCAACCGATAGGATATATAGGGTTTGAGCTAAACAAGGGCATTTTGACAAATATTGAACGTCATGATATCAGTCCTTACATTGACAAAATTAAGCATTATAACAGCTGACAGTCTCTGACCTAAAATTCACAGGGTTCTCTTGGGCAGTTCCAAGGAATTTCTCCCTGCCTTGGACTTAGTTAATAACTGAACTTTTGTAAATGTTAAGATTCAATCATTGCTTTAATAACTCAATTTTGATTACTTAAGGTTTAAAAATCAATAAATATTAAAATGTTTATCAAGAAAAGAATTTAAGGCTGGAATATATTTTTTCTCCTTTTAAATTACTTTTTAGCAGCAGTGGCAACTTTTGTAGTGTTACAGAGAAACTTAAGATGGTTAAATATTGGAAGTGTCCTTCTGTGGCTGACATGTCCTTCAGCATAGATTTATTTCACATTAGTACTAATATTTTATAGAGAAAATTCAATAGTTATGTTAATTTCCTTAAGCAGTCATTAAAAACTGTTTTATCGCAGCTAAAATAAGCTATTGACAAACTCCTATAAAATTTTTCAAACCTGTTAAAAGAAAGAATATTGGATATATCATGCAAAGGGAGGGAGGGAAGGAAGAGAGAGAACAGAAAGCTATCAGATGAAATATATCTTATCTTAGAAAATCCTTTCTTCTTTATATTTTAAATTCAGTTTTAATGAACTACTATATCTAGGTCACACAGATAAAGAAAAAAATTATAAGATGGTTAGTTACCACCACACCAAATCCACACCAAAATAAGGAGAGCTTTTCCAGTCCTCATTAAAGTCAAGGAACCAGCTTCCCTTCTTCCCCCTCAAGATATCCTGCCTTATACATAATTTTTCTTTCTCTTTTTGTTTTTTTTTCGTGGTTTATCTTTATATTTTCCTTTCAACTATTTTTAAGAACGGGTTGACACATCATCTTTATAACACAGACAACACTCCCTTCAAGCTGGCACTTCTGGAGCCACACAAATGACAAACTGTATCAATACTTACTATGCCACATCTTGTGGAAAATGAGCGACTAAAAAATAAAATGATATATCAGATTGCACTTCATCTCCTGTTATCACTCTCCTCAAAAAGACAAATAATCTGCCTTCAGGGAAGGTGAAGAAAATGCATATATTTTTTCTTATTTTTTTTTTTTTGTTAATAAAACACTGCCTACTAATTATAGAATATACACAAATACCATAAAAAACTTTTGTGAATATATTATTTTTGGTTAGTTCTTTAAACATCTGAAAGAGTTGCACATCTTATGCTTAGGGTCAGGAAGAGCATCACCTCCAAGCAGGAAGAGAAGGAGAAGGTCTGAAGTTTGCACCAGGAAACTGAAGCTATAGATTCACATTGGCCCACTCTAGCTCATAGTGTTCGCCTACCCTAATGAGCAGAAAAAATGAATATTACCAGCAGAGAGTTATGGAAATTTTCCCTGCCATTTATAGATCTCAGTTTTCTGAATATAGAAAATAAATTTATGTAATCATATACAGAAATACATTTCCATAATATAATTATTTTGATGAACTCAGATATGGGCTCCTTTTCTGCATTATATATATCTCCTGTTAAACACAAGGCTTCCTCTATTTATCACTTTGTAAAATCAAACTACAATCATAGTTAGGATAAAAAAAGAATCATAATTCTTTCTCATAATACATACCTGTGTAAATAATACAGAAAATTTGGGAACAAAATATTAAAAAGAAGTCTTAAAAAAAAAGTCTTATTTTGGATTCTAAGTGAGGTAATGATGCTACATTACCTAACTGTCTAATCTCATAAAGAGATGATACACTCTTCCAGGGAATATCTGAGTGTCCTGGAAACTGAGCTCACACAGCAAATCCCAGAATGGGGCCTTCAGTATTATCCTTCAGGTAATTTCTCACCTATTAAAAGTCTCCAGGAAAGAGCATAAAATAAGGATATTTAGACACTAATGCAAGGCAGTTGAATAAATGTTTAACTGGTATACTTTTCTTTAAGATGTTCTTGTTGAAATCTATGTGTTGGATATGTCTATCCTGGAAACTAATAATGGAAGCATTTCATTTAACTTGGGATGTTCTGTTTGTATGTGCTGTCAGTCAAGCTCTTGGAGATAGAATTGCAGAACTGAGCAATATTTTTCTTTTCTTTTTTTTCTTTTTTCTTAAAAAAAAAAAGGGGGCAAACAGAAGTTAGTGACTTTTCCCTTCACTTCCAATATTTTGTCCAGACCTATTTGTAGCCAGCCATCTCATCTCCTCTGAGTCATCATTTATCATTTATACAGGAAGCTATTTTAATCTTCCCTCATCAGTCATTCCTGCTGACTTCTTAATCATTTTTAATGCATTTCTGACTTTCTACAGTTTTGATGGCCTGAATCTGATTTCAATCTTCAGTTGTAGGTACAGTGATGAAAAAAGGTACAGCAGGACTGCTGTCATTTTTTCACTTGGTGGCTTCATGATACAATGGATTACCTAAAAACAATCTTATCTATTTTTGCCATCATATGACATTTCAGACTAATCTCACATTCACCAGGAGTTCTTGGTCTCATTCAGCAGTATTACTTCCTGTGTGTTTTTGCTTTCTCTTCAGCTTCATATCACTGAGAGGATTAAATGAGCCTTGGCAAGTATGACAGTCTCCTACTATCATTTTTACATTTCTAGACTTCCTAATAGACTTCATCAGTTCTCTCTGCTCTCAAGGATGTGTACAGTCTCAAAGTACAGTGTTTTCTGAAATTTTAATCAGCAAAATATTTTAGAATTTGAAGCTATTATGATATATTATATCATAATAATATATATTATATATATACTATATATTATTAGGCCTAATAAGGATACCCGTGGCATAGTTAGATGTTTCTCCTACAGTAAAATTCTCATTCCAAACCATCTCTGTTTTTATTAAGATGTTATTTGGGACACAAGACATTAGCCATAGCTAGGACAATACAGATTAATTTTTAAAATAATTCTTAAGGGGAGAAGATTCCTTTGGCAAACACATCTTGCTTTTTTTAAAGTAGCACCCCATCTGTATTTCTTGTTGAATCAGTATAAGTGATTCATAAATGGCCAATTTTATTCCACTGAAGCTTCCAAGAAAATTTTCTAAGAAAACTTTCTTGTGGGCAAGAATTATTTTGCTCCCTTCTATTTCCTCTATTATTTTGTAAGAGTTTGAAATTGGATTTGTGGAATGTCACAGTTCAGGTTGCTGAATACCAAACATGAAGTAAAGAGCTTCAGAATTGTAATTGTAGCTCTGGTGCAGGCTTGATAAGAGGCCTTATGCAAGTCTCTTAATATCTCCACCTTCTTCACTTTCTTCAGAAACTGCCAATAATACTGATGGTATTCCAGCTCAGTGAGCTGTTACACGAATAAAATGAAAGCATGCAAAGCACCACAAAAATATTGCAGCTCTAGGAAGTTTAATAGGAAGTATACATCTAGGACTTTGTTTAGAGCATTAGTGATACCTTAGCTTTCCCTGTCCATACCATATCTACCTATATATTTAAAGTACTTTTTTTGTATTTTCTGTGCATGATCATTTTTATAATTTGTGTCCAAAATTTGTTCACCTTTGATCCTTCATAATGGAGAGAGGTGTTTAAGAGTACTTGGATTTCATAAACAAAGACAAATTATAATCAATATTTTCTAGTGCATTTACTTTGCGAGGTCTCTCTCAGATATTTATGCCAGATGACCATATTGTGCATCTAACTTACAGGAAGAAAAGCTAGTACTGATAACCAAGTAATCCTGATATCCAACGACTTTTCCAAAGTGATGCAGTAAATCACTGGTGTATTGTGCTTTTATTTTATCCATCCTATTCTTTTACTTGGTTTATTCAGTTTGGCTAAACTTTTTTATTGGTCTTGCGTGAATTACAGCATTAAAACCCAAGTGCATCTGCAAGCAATATGTAGTAGAGTGCCACTCTACATGTGGCTTCCTTAACATCTGATGCCCAAACACAGTGCTAATAGTCCCTGGTCAGATAATTGTTTTATTTACTTAATGGTCTTTCAGAGAATAATTTAAGCAAACACAATGAAATAACAATATGCCAAAGATATTTTTCTAAAAACATTAGCTAGGTATTAATCATACACATCAATAAAGGTGCTTTTTTTTTTATTAAAACAATACAAAGCTTTTGTTAACATATTTTTTCTAGCAGTATGTTGAAAAATGGTGATTTTCCAAGACTATAACTAATAATTTCATGTGATCAGGTAACTCAGAATCTGTGATCCAAATCTATTTATTCTTAAATGCTTCAGAATTAGGTTCTGGCTTCATATTTATGGTTTTGGTTAACTCTTTGCAAAGACACTTTGCAAAAGTTTCTATTCACATGTAAGTCTAAAATGTCAATCTTTTCTTTCACCGACTTGAAACAAAACTTTCATCTTTTTACCACCTGAGTCCTAAATCACCTGCCACACATATTCTCTGTTTCTTTCCACTGTGCTGGAGCCCATTCTCAACATTTCTTATTTGAGTCCATTTTGTTCCTTTCATTCAGCTGAGTCCTTCCTACAGCTTTTCCTTCTCCTCAACTTTGGAAGAGAAGCACTGTAATGAATTTGTCATACTGTTTTTGTTTTCTGTTCATGAGGGCCAGATGCTGACTGATTTACTTATATCATATATATATGTTGGCTATTATTCTATATTGTACCTCAAAGAGTGTGGTTTTGTAAGCATTGAGACCAGATTCACCTGAGGTGAGCATAATCTGTCAATCAGGACATGACTTTATTGTTTCTCTGAGTGACACTGTGGCCCTGCCAAAGTCAGGGAAAAAAAAACAAAAAACACCCAGGATTTTAACTGTGTATTCAACTGAATATTTACCTGTCTATGCACTTCAAAAAGAACAGCACTTGATCTTTCAGCTGCACAGCATTCTTAGAGATCAGAAAAGAATGATTGTGGTAAAACTGAATATGCAATACTTGACTTTTTCTTTCCTCGTTAAAGATAAACTGGGATAGAGTCAAAAAAAGTGGAAAACATTTCAACTAATATTTCAATACCTCTAAGTGAATTATGATTTAATTTGAAGCCAAAAGACACAGGCTTACAAAGATAATTTTTAGAAACATTAGTGGAAAACAAATCACTAAAACACAGAATATTTTACATAAATGTACTTTATATTATAATGTCCCTTGTATCACACAAGATAGGACAAATTTGAAAGTAAAGAAGTCTTCATATGAATCTCATATTTAAATAATTTACTCTATTGATTACATTCAATCTCCTGCATCATGTTGTAGAGCTGTAAAGTATCTGGTAGCAGCACAGTAAAAAGTGGTTAGAGCAAATAATTTGCAATGAATAATTTATCCCTCAAATTTTCTATCCTGTAAAGATTTTTGTATAGCTCTTGCTGTCACAATATCTAACCTCTGGACTAAAGGATGAGATTATTAGAAGAATTAATTATTAACATAACTCTGCTTTAAACCACAGTGAATCTTACATTGACTTAACTAGGGCAGGAAAGGGTATGAATTGAAGGGAGAGGTTTTTTGATATTTCTATGTTATCCCCTCAAGTGAATATGAATGGATTCACTTCAAGCTTTGTTATTGGAGAACATGAAGATGATTTTTCTTCATTTTGCAAATATAGCTCATTTAAAAACATTTCTTTGAAAGCATTTGACTTTCAATATTAAATACTCTATATTTTCATAAATTTGATCTAGTTAATCTAGATTTAATTAGTTGTAGTATTTTCAATGTTATTGCTTTCTTCCAATTGACTTTTAATGTGTTCCACAAACTTTTCTCAATTTTTTTGAGCAACTGTTGAAAAACATACACACCAATGAAACTTGGCTACAAAAAATGAGATACAAACACACCACAGAAGCAAGCAAAGCTTGCTAATTATAAGTGTGTAAGAAATTTAAGAAATAAAGTTGCTTTTTTTTTCTTTTTCCTTAACTTAATGATCAGCTTTGGCAGCTGAAATTGATTATTTTCAGTGCATGTTATCTTATCATCCTAGCTAATTACAATATGTGATGCAGGTCTTGTCAACAAATATTAATTATTTGACAGAGCTAATTATTTTGAAACTAAAACATACTCAGCAGGAACTGTCATTGGTCTTTCAACATGCAAGTCTCAGTTCCACAGCCACATTGCATACAACATACAGTCATTTATTTCCATTAGTATGGCTGGTTATTCTCCTGGTGTGATTATCTTTTTGTATACTATTTTGGAAAATAAATAAGCACATATTCCTTATAAAAAGCATTATTCCTTTTCAAAAGTGCTTTATTAGCAGTATGACGCTAAACCCACTAAACATCTCACTTAAGCAAGTGATGATAACTGTCATGTATGGAAAGAACTTGTAAATTTTTGCATTTGTTACATCCATCCCTTTGGAGAAAATAATCGCTGGAATTATTTTTAATTCTGAGGAAGCTGTAGCTGGGTAACATCACTTTCATCAATAAGTGGTACGACTTAAAACAGCCTTTTATTATTTTTATCCACCCTTGCAAAGCCAGAACATCTAAATGTTTTCTCTAAAACTGATTATGTGCTGATTACAGATATTCTTAGAAGTCATTCAACTTCTGATTATTACAAAAATTTACCAGAGTAACAAGCCATAATGGAAGATCACTAGGTGAAAGTGATATTTTGAAGAGAAATTGGAATACTCTCACTTCTGTAAATTAAATCTTTTTAACTAGAACACATTCAATTTATGTAAAAAATCTCTTTTTTAAGAAAGTGTTTGATGAAATGATTGCTAGTCTCTTCCTTCTTTCTTTTATTTTAATCAACATGTGACTCTCAGAGCTTTCTTTAATATTTCCATAAATGAGAGTTAAGTGCTATCAGCTTCTATAAAATGAAAAGTGTCTTCACAAGACAAATGCTGATTGTCATGCTTTGGAGAAGGATCTGGATGAAATTTCTCTCCACAGGAATTTCTGTGACTTCATCAGATGTTTCCAGTAGTTTTTATTGACCTATTCCTTTTTCTGTCTGTCAACGCTTCTGAAGGGTATAATAAAAAAATAAGTGTAAAGAAACACACTTAAGAGAGAGGGAAAAATTTCTACTGTCTCTGATTTTTTTTTTACATATTGGTAACCTAAAAACAACTTACTGTTATCCTTTTTTTCTGAATATATAAATGCTGAACAAGCCACACATTTTTAAATGGTAAAGCTCTTTTGGAAATCGGGGACTTTATTACCAGACCAAGATGAATTAAGAGTTCTTTGTGCATATACATCTTCACAATTGTGACAAATTTTATAGTTCTGCACTAATTCTTGATTTCCTTGCTGCAGAGGTAGACCAGAGACCTGTGAAATACTATGATTAATATCTAAGGTAGAGTGTAGACTGCAGGATCTAAGGGGAGTAAAGATGTCTGTCAAAAACCTTGTTCTCCTTTTGTTTGTTGTTGTCTGACCTATAAATCCTGAGGTTTGTAACTTATACATTTGGTCTGCTTGCCATGAGTGTGAAAGGTTACATTAATCTACACAAGATATGAGTAATACAGGCAGTCTAGTTACAATAGCTAACTCAGAGATTTGAAATAACCTTGTCCAGAAGAACAATTGCTTTGCAAAGCATAAACATTTAGAAACATTTCTGCACAGTTCAATCTCTGGATACAGAGACAATCACTCCAAGAATTTTCCTAGAAAAATGGGAAAATACCTAACGTAGCAATGTTAGTCTGTTCATATGCTGAATATGTTAAATTATCTCCCACCCCCAGATCTGGTCTTGGAAAGAGAACTACAACACAGAAAGTCCAGGAAAGCACCATTCTCTACAGGAGGCAGAACTTGGCAGATCGCCACAAATGGAGAAGATATTGTTCTCTCACTCTAAGACTAGCCTGCTAAATTACAGTGTAACTTTAAATGTCATGCAAAACAACCTTAAAAAATTTAATATTCTGAACCTCCTATAATTAAATTGATTCCCTGACCACTAGAACATTGTAAAAAAAATATCACATCTCTTTTCTCTGATTTCTGCGGCTATGAGAACAAAACATAAACACCTTAAAAACAGTAGAAACTGTGTGTTTAGTTGTGTCCTTGGTTTAGGAAGAAAAATGGTTTGAAGTATTCAGAAACTAGTCATATTCTAATCTCCTTGATGTGGGGTCCTGTAATAGAGAAGAGCAAAACGTAATGGGATTATGTAGAAAGCACTGTTATTAACAACAATGGCATTATGAAAAATAAAGATTTTTCCCCCATGTACGAAAGATTGAGAGTACAATGCTTTCGAGTTGTCGTCTCTCAGGAAGGTTTTGTTTTTAGGAAATATGGTAAAAATGAAGAAAAGAAAATAATAACTTAGAATAGAAGAGCAACGTCTGCCATTTTGCAAGACAATTGTTATAACACAGGGTGGGAGTGTAAGGAATGAAGATGATGTAATTGTCTTTCCTATCTGTAGTTGTATTCTATCTATGAAAAGTATCCAAAAGTAGCTCCTTTCATTTCAGTTGCACATTTTTCCTTTTTAATTTTAACCCTGTAAAGATAAGAAAATGGAGGATGGGATTACTAGACTTCTCATTTTAAAATGTATTTCTAAATCACTTGCCACTAATATTTAATGAAATATCCTATCATGATCTAGATCTGTTACATTTAGATAGATACAAAAAATCTTTCCTGAAGGCTGATCCAGGGTATTATAATTCACTGATACCGCTTTTTCAGTTAAAGAAATTTGACAAACTAAAACAGTTTGTTAGTAGAACTTTAATTCTGGGGTGATTATATTTTCTAACTGTGTATTTTCTATAGAAAAATGCATGTAAACATCTGCTTGACTTTGTGC
The DNA here is from genome assembly GCA_013396635.1 of Penelope pileata. NCBI lineage: Eukaryota > Metazoa > Chordata > Aves > Galliformes > Cracidae > Penelope > Penelope pileata. The sequence continues at coordinate 54,280 of WBMW01000579.1, forward strand.
TACAGTACAGATTCTGTACATTCCAAATCAGAAACTTAACCTGAAAAAACAGTATGCAAATATAATTATGCCACTCATCACAAACAATGCACAACTCTGTGGTCGTTAAAATAGTCCAGACATACTAAAAAAAAAAAGAAGAATATAATTAAAATAGATGAGGTGCCCTTATTACATTTGTGTTTGAGAAAGCTGAATGAATCTGCCAACATGTTTTAACTTATGGGACTCCTAGTGCTACTGAGAAGGAAGCTATAGACATTCTTTTTATAGGTCTCAGTCTCAGACAATGAACCCTCAGCTCTCTTGGTAAGCCAGGCTGATGCATTGAGCAGCATATGAAATACAAGACTGAAGGTATTATGAGGAATTCAGGCTCCATTTAATCAAAGTTCATGAAATATTTTATAGAATCTAAAGAGATTCTTTTTAAAGTGTGCTTTTATTGCAATCATTAGGTTATTATGTTACATTATACTATCTTTAACCTTGGATTTTCATGAGTAAAAAGCATAGGTTTTAGTCAGACAGACTGTGAACTAATTTCTGTTTTATTCAACAATTTATTCTGAGTTGTTTTTGAGAAATTAAATGTATCTCCTACTGCCGACAACATAACAGAATTTATTATGAGGACTACAGTGAACTTTTTCACTGAGCATCATTGACAAAAATATGAACTGTACATATGAAAACCATTCCCTGATTCTTCTTGTTAACGATTCCATAAATACTTTCACAGTTTTTGTCTTTATCCTGTACTTCAGTTAAGTCAAGAACTGAGAAATAGGGCCATGCACAGTCATAATATTCTACAATCGAAACTTTACCTCCCTAAAAAAGAAAAGCATATTTCCTTGGCATCTTTCTGAATATGTAGCTACCTTTTCAGAATGATCTAAAGACTTGTTAATTGTTTACTTCTTTCTTCTTCGTGTTACAAATTCACCAAATCTCTAAGAGAAATAGCAGAAAAATTCTGCTACAAATATGAAAATATTAGCACTCTCAGTCAACTCAGCCATATAGATTATAAAGCAACTGCTATGAGCTTGGTTAATGATCCTCTAAATTCAAATATACCTTCTCCTCCCTTTCAATGTATACTACATGCAGTCAAATATATACACTTTAAAGAGATTTTACTGTACAGGTATTGAAGAGATGTACAACACACTTCTTTCCTGCTAGTGAGAAATAACACTTTTTGACATCATAGTTCTAACATTGATGTACAGTTTTAGTTTGTCTGTAATAATAAAATCAACTAAATCACATACAGGATGTAAAAGACTACCTGTTCCACCTGCTCCTATCTGCTCTAGGAAAAACATCAGTCTACAGAAAAATTCAAAGTTATCTTAAGAAGTATTCAGATATTTTTTACTTTTATTCTCTCTATATATTTCACACTTAAATAATATGATAAATTTGATATAAGGTTAACTGAAGCTTCTTGAAAGTTTAGCAGTTTTTCAAAGAATGTTCCATATCTGCAAAGTTGCATCATCTCACAAACTTTAATGGATTTGCCTTCACAACATCTCCTCAGCAAGTTTTCTGTTCCAGCATAATAATAAACTAGCCAACTTCTATAATTGGAATTATTTTCTCAGAATACCTTTATAGAGGAATGTTTATAGAGGAATGGTCTCAGCCTTACATCCTGGTCTAGTACTTGTACACAAATGTAATTACGTATGAAATATAGACAGAGTGATTAAAAGAAAGACTTAAAGGGGAAGGGAGATACTTATAACAGCATTATTCCACTATGTCTTCTCACAAACCCTTCTTACGACATTTTTTTTCTCTCCATCTTGACATCTGTTAGCTAAAGTTGTCACTGAGAATTTTGCTATAATTTTTTAAATAGTGAGAATGTTCATAGTGCTAGGGCAGTTTTAAAAGGATGCACACAATGTCACCTACATTTGGATGAACCTTATTCAGTTCTGGTCTTGCCTATTCTGCATGGTTCAAACAACATTTTTTTATATAGAAGTGTCAGTTGAATCCGCTGTGACACTCATATAGTTTATGGTTGCACAGTATGTACTGTGGGTATTTCCAGATACTGTGACATTATACAGTATTTTAAAATAAACTTCAATACTGCAGGAACCATACCAATTGAAAGCTTACAGATAGCTGATTGTGAAAAGCCATTAGGAAGTTTGAGTCCATGTGGTAGCAATCTCTGACTGAAACAGTGTGATAAATTGTACTCACTAGTTATTTCATTTTGGATTTTTTCTTTCCTTCTAACAGCACTCAGTATAGAAAACAGCCTCATCACAACCCTTCATGAGAGACCAGTGGGGAAAATCCAAAACCTGAGAGCACAGCATCAGCCATGGTCACCCAGAGGGAAAAAGTTGTTCTTTAACATAATGGTGGGGCAGTGTTTTCATACCCAAAGATCCTACTGAATTCTTTGAGGGTTTAGGATGCTGTCTGGTAAGTATAAAACAATGAAATAATGACAGAAACATAACAATATTTGATAGAAAGTTTTGGATCAACTTGATTTCTGGAAATGAAGCAAGCGTCAGCTTTTTGATTTTTCATGTTCATTTCAAATCTTCCATCCTCATGTTTTTAACAGATGTAACAGATTCCATCTCTAATTTTCCTTTATGATCTCTGTCCTGTCACTGGAAACACATGCAACATTTTTATTTAAAGATATTTTCCCCTTCAGGTGACTGTCACTCTGTGACCCACTGAAATGAGTTTAAAAAACAAGGAAATTTGCTGCAGGCAAGCAACTGTTCATACTGAATAGCAGAAAGATGTCATTGTGTTGTACATTAACTATGAATACAGCTTTAGAGTCAGCACACATAATCAGAAATTTCACTGGTTTCTATCTTGTAAAGTCACAAAAGCTCTGGACTTGAAACAAGTAACTGCAAAAACATGATATACTGAAATCAAGCTTTGAAACACTAGGGGTCTAATTTTGAAAGAAAGCAGAAAGCTCAACACGGAGTATCAAAATGGTTAAAAAGCACAATGGAAAAACAAGTTGAATTCAGGAAAAAAACATTTATAGATGGAGTCATTTTTTTCTTAGGAGTGTGAAAACAAGAAATGCCTCTCAGATGCTTAGGTGTGGTCTCCCTGTCCAAGAAAAGAAAAAGTTATTTTAATAGATTAAAAAGCTTCTCTTTAAGTCTATGGCAAGAAATATCACCCATTTGTAAACATTCATTATGCACAAAAAATCCTATGTTTGAAAAGCAGTAGAGATACTAAAACCACTAAAACCACCATTCATTCGCATGGAATGCTTTGCACTTACCTATGCTGGAATGAATCAGGTTTTGTAATAAAAATCACTGCATTTATGATTCTTTTCTCCTTCATAGGAGCAAGAAAAATAAGCATTTGCAGTATGACTGTGGACACTCCTAGTGAAAGAAATGTGAGTCCAGAAAATGTATTTTTGTCCTTCTTCCTGTGCCACTGTGATGCACTGATACTAAAACAAAGCAGGTAGGTTCTCCAAGCTTCCCACCAGCAGCTGTACTAAAAAATAAATAGATTTTGAATAGTGATTTGAGATAATTTCTATAGTTATACATGATTTTTAAACACATACAAACTTTTTTTTTGGAAACTTTTCTTAAGACTGAAGTTGGACAGGATTTCATAAAGGTAATTCTATTTAAACCATTGAATGCATGCCAAATATAACAAAAGCTTTTCACAGACAGGTCCTGATCAATATTTACAGCAAAAACATCTCTGCAAAATTCTATATTTCTCAAAATGAATGAAACTTTTTTTGTTTATATTAATGGTTTCAGATGAAACTGCTTATTCCAGCAGGACTTAAAACACAGGGCAACTACAAGAATCCAAGTGTTCTGAGTTGTTTGCTTAAAGGAAATAGCTTAAATATGAATATGTATTTAAATAATTTTAGAATTTCTTGTATGCATCTCCTAGAATTTGAAATGTTATAATTTTTAATTTAAAAGTTATCTTTTATTTTTCAAATTTCATGGAAGACTGAAAACTTAGATTAAGAGAAAAAAACAGTTAAAAGAAAACCAAGATTTTCAAAAAATATACCTCATACTGGATGCTGAGGTGCAAATGAAAAATGCAAACATATCATGTAACTTTTGATAAAATTTGTAATTCTCAGCAATAAAAGCCAAACACAGAAGGATCCACAGTAATTAAGGCTTACATATGCTGATGAAGGTCAAAATAAGTTTTATCAGTTTGAACGAAGCTATGTAGCAGACTTGACCTTTCTCTGGTAATAAAAGCTAAACAAATTTAGTATTCATGATAGATGTCAAACACACAATTTGCGAAGTTTATCATACTTTCGCAGAGAACTGAAGAGCTGCACTGCAGCAAGATGAAGATTTGTGGAATCAAGTTATGCAGTAAAACCTCTACCTTCAGTTATAAATCTAAATCTTCCTAATGTCCCTTTCAGCTCAGTCCATGTTCCTACCTCTGTTACCCCAAATTTCACTGTTTCACAGAGAAATAAAGCAACATATGTACTAGAAATCTGGTCAGTATCTACAGAGCAGTGTCACTGACATACTTTTAGTCAATCACTGGCAAATAAGACTAAGCTGGAAAGGCACAATTGTAGAATCATAGAATCATTAAGTTTGGAAAAAATCACTAAGATCATCTAGCTAAGGTACACCCAACCTGCAGTCCGTGGGCCACATGCAGCCCAAGACAGCTTGTAATGTGGCCCACCTCCTGCCACCACATCATCATGGAGGTTGCTCTTCCTCTCTGAGCGGCCCAGCACGGCCTGGCCCCAGGCACACCTATAACTCAGTAACATTCAAAACACTGGCATACTATTAACACTATCTTAATTGAAACCAGGACAAGGGGAGAGCATAGTGCTGTGCTAACTCTGCCTCTTGTGCCCACCACACACATTCAATTGAATTAAAACCTGCATGTACTACACGTTACATGAGCTTACACAGCATGTTGAGTAAAACACAGTATTTACTGATAAAAATATTTCACCCTACCTAATGTGGTCTCAAAAGAAAACAATCAAAAAGAAGAAAAATGGTGGATAAACAAAGATTATTCAATGAAAAATGAACAGATGAATAGTTTTTTTGAGATAAATGGTACTATGTTTAATTTGTAAGGAAATTGTATCAGTTTTCAAAGATTCCAATTTGAAAAGACATTACATGCAAAAACATGCTGCCAAATTTGATGCATAGGAATGTGGAAGGAAAGTGAAAGTGAAAGGAATGTGTCATAAAGACAAAATAGCAAAACTGAAAAAAGTCTGCCATCTCAACAACTTTTTAAAAAAATTTACAACTCCAACTCTATTGTAAAAGCTAGTTATGTTGTAGCAAATCTGATTGCAAAAAAACCAAAACCATTTACTGATGTTGAGTTTATTAAGCAATGTAAGGAAAGCATGGCTGATTTTTTTTTTTTTTTAATCAAGACAAATTACAACAGATTTTTCTAAAATCAGTTTATCTCAGACTGTAGCCAGGCAAATTGAAGAAATAGGAAAATGTTTTGAAAGAAATTTGGAGAGTAGAGCTGCTAATTTCAAATTCTATGCTTTGGTGATAGATGAAAGTACTGATGCCACAGATATGGATCAACTTGCCATTTTTATTAGAGGTAATGATAACAAATATAATATCACTGAAAAAATAGCGTCTTCGGGGCTATTAAAAGGAACAATTAATCTCATGATTTGTATGAAGCAGTAAAAATAACAATAAATCTTTTTTTAACGTTTGTCAACATATCTGGTATAGCTACTGATGATGCTTCAGTTATGGTTGGTAAAAAAGAGGGACTTATATAATTATTAGAAGATGATGCAAGTGCTGCCAGCAAATCACATTTGATGGAGTTTCACTGCATTGTACATCAAGAAAAGTGAAAGCATTAAAAATTGATAATGCCACATAAATCATCATCGAAGATGTGAATTTCATAAACTCCAAGGGATTGAATCATCACCAGTTCCAGGATTTCCTTAAAAATATAGATGCTGATTGCATCATTTACTTTTCATGTCATTTACTTTTCTAATGTGGCTAACTCAAGCTAAAATGCTAAAAATATTTTATGATGTGCAAAATGAAATCAACTCATTTCTGGAGTCAAAAAGAAAATTTGTGCCAGAATTTGAAGATGAAAAACGGCTCACAGATTTAGCATTTTTGGTGGATTTGACTGCTCATTTAAATGAGTTAAATGTATCTTCAACATGAAAATCAACTTATCTGTGCTATGTTTCAAACCATAACAGCATTTGAAAAGAAACTTATATTATGGCAAACTCAAGTTATGGCAAATAATTTTATGCATTTTGATATGTTTGCTAAACATAGTCCTGTGAACAGCAAAAAAATCTGCAGCCTTGTTTTCAGTTTTGATAAAGGAATTTGAAAATAGGTTTCAAGATCGCCGAATCAATTTCTTGGTAAACTTGAGGCTCCATTGTCAGTCAACATAAGTACATTACCTGCAAATTTTCAAATGGAATGTATAAAAATGCAATCAGAAGTTCAACTCAAAGAAAAAATTGATCATATCTCTTTACTAGACTATTATATGACCTGTCCCTCACTTCACAATCACACTTTATTCATGTCGTCACTTTTTGGCAGTATGTACTTTTGCAAACAATTATTTTCAAAGATTAATTATGAGAAGAGTAAAATTTCATCAAAAAATCTCTACACAGCCCAAGACAATTCCTCTTCACTCAAGGCAGACCAGGCAAGCCAAAAGGTTGGACATTCATGATCTAGTTCAACCATCAAGCCATCACCAACATGCCAACTAAATCATGTCCCTAAATGTCACATCTACATGTTTCTTGAACAAACATTGTGTATCATTGTGTAAAGGAGAAGGATGTGTTAATGAATATATCAGTTTTTCACTATGGAAATGGATGTTTCACAAACACTATGTGTTTTTTAGATTTGCATACTAAATAATTTCCTTCAAATCTTGATACTACTCAAAATTCTTCTGTCCTGAAAAAAACATCCTTATTTGTGCTCCAGAGTCCAGCTTCTATCAATTGTGTCACTGAAAGTGCAGCAAGCTATAGAAATAACTGCTTAAAGCTGTACAGACATTTTATCTATTGCCACCGCTAATTCATATTAGAATGGCCAATAGAAGCAAAGCACAATTAGAAAATAATCTGCAATACGCCTTTTACATCTCTTACTTTCAAAGGCATCAGACCATTTCTTACTTGTACAAACCTGAAATACTGAATAAAGTTGCATTTAGAGGAGGACAATTGAGACTAGAATGAGTGAATATGTTTAAATAGATACAGTTTAGATTTCAAGCAAGAATATTAATTTTTTTTTCACTTGAAAAAGAAAAAAGAATGTTAAGAGTGAAGTAATTGACACATACATGTGTAGTAAACAGAACACTACCTGCAAACCTGTAGAAGAGCTATTACTACACCTGTATAAAGAAAATAAAATGAAGACAAATTCCAAAAACACAGCTAGGCAATCACAATCTCTTTGATCTGCCAGAAGTGCCTGCTCTGAAGAGATGGATGCCTAGCTCACGTCCTGACCCCAGGACATCTATAATGGGACAACAATTGAAACCAGCTGTCATGATATTGATGATGTCATCATTCTTTTGAGCAACAAGGCGTGGATTAAAGCTCTCTTACAAGAGGTGGGAAATTTGTTTTCTATTCTCTGTTTAGTGTGTAAGCCAGTCACACTGTTCCTAATCTCTTATTTTAGGAAACTGCAGTACCACCCTCCCTTACTTTAAGCAACATCTCAAGGTCTGGTTAAGTGTCCCAAATGTATATTGCAAGCACCAAATTCTACCTGCAAGTAGAAAGGGACAATAACTACAATAATTTACATAGGCTATCAGTAAATCCAGCGCATCCATAAATGAATTTACCTTTTCCATAAGAACTAGGAGATTAGTTCCACTACCTTTACTCAAGTTGAACCACAGTTTACTGCACAAGTAATTCCTGTTATTTCAATGGCACCACCAAGTATGACAGTATTTAGACTGGGTACAGGCTGTGGGATCTAGGTAAATTATACAAATCTAAGAACTGGGACTGGGTAGTGGAGGATTAAAGGTGAAAGAATATTTCTTTTGCTTAAAACACTCAAGGTCATAAAGCATGATGCAGAGAACAGAAGAGAAAATAACAGAAAATACAGATCAGTCACAACATAACATCATCCTAGAAGATCAAGAAATTTTCAAAAATCAAGTTATTCTTCTATACAAATGAATTATTACTGTTTAGCTTTCTTTTAACTGGATAAAGAACATTTTTCTTTTTGTGATCATTGTCCCCAAAATAACTGCATAAATACATGTATGAATGTGCACTGCTCTGATGATCTGTGTTGGCAGTATACGGCACTCTGCTTGGAAATTGCAGAGTGCTCTGGAGGACAGTCAGCAGCAAACACAATAGGATGTGACCGTAGCAGCCAATTCACAAAGCAAACAGTCAGTTACAAACATCAAACTTCAAATTGCAGTGGGAACACTTCCACAGTAATTCACAAATATTACTCTGGTAATATATTCACAGTAAGCAATTTGGACAGCTCTGTATCATACATGAACACAGAGATACAAGGAGTGCAGAATGATAATTTTGACCTTGATAACTTTCAATGATAAAGGCAGAGATGAAGTCATTACATTTATTCTACCGACACTTTTCAACTAACAAGTTTGGATGTAAAACTAAATGTAAAACTGAAAACTGAAATCTAAAGCAAATATGTTCTTTGTAGCAAATGGGATAGCTGGTCAGGACATCTGGTTTACACATGGATTAAAAAGAACTGACAGTTGGACACAGCATTCTGTTCTGCTCCACTTTTAATAGGAGCCTAATTCTGATAGGCACATTCTGTTACTTACTTTTAAAGAGCCATTTAATCCACATTTAATCATACACTAATGTACAATTATACAATTATTCTGTATAATGTATTTTAATTTTTTTTTTCTGTAGCAGCTCAGTTCTTTGGTTTCTGGCACTCAGAAATGTTGGAGAAATATAGCCCACTTATCCATATAGAGAAGAAAAGTCAAATGTCTGATTAGAAGAAAGACTAACTTGTTTCAGATTCATCTAGCTGCAAATATGTGAAACTTGTTATTACAATAGAAAAAAAAAACCTCAGAATCAAAGACCTGGCTAATTTACTGAACTAACTTATTTTAGACTTCAAAGTATCCTGTAGTGTCATTTAAGTTGCTAATGGACTTGAATTGAAGAAAAATAGACTATGGATACATAAAATCTAAGACAATATATGAATTATGACCTACTACATATGAAAGCATGATGATACAACACAGTAAGGCCCCTTGAGTCCCCAGGCTTAGCACTGTACCAGCTATATTTTTTGTTTATTTTGTGTTTTTTGTTTTGTTTTGTTTTAATGTAATGACTTAACAGTACTCTTCCTGAACATAATGACTGTGAGAAAGTTGGCACAGCTATGTAAACAAAAAAGCAGTAAATATGGTGTGACATGTACAACTACCCTGCATTTGCTTTCTCGCTGACCAAATTCTTAGCAGCCAGCATAGGAGATATTGTTAAGTAGCATTCCTTTTATCTGATTTGATCTGTCAGCCACAGCATTATTCTAATGCCTGTTGGTAAGCCCTATTCAGATTTTGCTTTCAGCTCCATTTTTACTATCCAGAGATGCTGGCTTTCCATTTATAACTTCAGAAAAAAAAAATCAACCACTCCTCTTTATATTGTATTCTATTTCATTATTTCAGTATTATAACAATATTTCATTTAAATTTCTCTTTTAAATTAATTTGGAATAACCCATAATGTTACAGCTACTCATGGAACTTGAGGCATTGATCTCCAACCTGCATATCAGACATCATCTGGAATGAAAACATTGAAAAACAAGCATCCAAAAATTTGTATTCCTTCCAAAACCTCTACTCAAGAGAGTATTCCAAAAAAGAGGTAATCATTTTTATCACTCCGACGCTTTCTCTAACACCATACAGTTTATCTTTCCGTGCTTCAACAAACCTGGATTTGTGCACAGTCAAACCAAGGAGCCCAGGGGTCATGGCTGTGGGCAATCCTCTCACACAGTTCTACTTCTGCACTCTAATTATGTAATCATTAGTATATAGCCGGTAGCATGTCTTCCAGAGGGGTATCCATTCATTAGCGCAGACAGATAAGACTGTGGTCCATTGAAAGTAATGAAGTGGAAACATCCACATTAGTTCTAAAGCCCTTCAAACCATGCCCAAGATATCCTCTGTAGTCCACGAAGCACTGTTAGGCACCTCCTATTGTAGCTATGCAAGTGAAACAATTATCAATACTGTTTATGACTCTGGATTTTACTGGGTTAGAAGGAAAATTTCAGTGAACCTTCTGCTGTCCTTACCCTGAATACCCTGAATACTTCCTTACCTCTCCTCATGGTCTATATATATATATTTAAAGCATCAAGTTGCTCTTATTTGCTATCTGGAGTTCATTGACAACCAAGTGAAGACAACTAAGTGGGAAAAAATGGAGAGGTTCCCCACCTCCATTTGCCTCCCGAGGATGTCTCTTTTCGGTGGTCAGTGGGGACTGGACAAGGGGCAATGGCCTTAAGCTGGAGCACAGGAAGTTCCGCACCAACATGCGGAAGAACTTCTTCACAGTGCGGGCGACGGAGCACTGGAACAGGCTGCCCAGGGAGGTTGTGGAGTCTCCTTCCCTGGAGATATTCAAGACCCGCCTGGACGCCTACCTGTGCAACCTGCTGTAGGGAACCTGCTCTGGCAGGGGGGTTGGACTCGATGATCTCTTGAGGTCCCTTCCAACCCCTGCAATTCTGTGATTCTGTGATTCTGTGAAAAAAGTAGATAAAAGTTTCTGCTTAAAAAGGAAATAATATCCTCTCCATATGTCTGGAAAGGATAAGAAAAATTAAGTTAAATTACAGCAAGGAATGCAAGGAATGCAAGTTAAAATATCAGCAAATATGTATAGTGAAGACAAAAATGAACACTAAAGCACCTGAATATACCTGTCTTGTGAGGTTGTGGGATTTCTCTCACTGGAGGTCTTTAAGATTAGACATATATCAGTATAATTCTTGACAAATACATTTTAACCTTGCTTCATAGTAAAGGAACAGATTATATTATGGTCTCAAAATGCCATCTGGATCTATTTTCCATACTTTGGTGATTATTTACTATGTTATTGCAAGATCAGAAAACTCCATTAAAGTTCAGCACCCTAGAGTGCTAATCGCTCACTATACAAGCGCTATTTTAAGAGATAGATCAAACCCTTCCCTGGAGAATTTACGATCTCATTTCAGATAAGACACAAGTAGAGGTTATAACAACTGAAGGAATGGTGAATGGCACAACGACAGGACACTAACTGTACAATTTTTTATTTTCAAAGTGCAATTTGCGCTTTCAGTCATGTAAAAGCTCTTAAAAAAAGATGGTCTCATGAAATAGTCATTGATCTGCCAACCGTGTACCTCTGAATGATGGGTTACTCTGGCAAAATTCATGCAAGTAGTGCCTGTTCTGACAAATAACCCTGTTAGATTGTGAAGGAGTGTTGACCACCAAAAGGGAATAATTTCCATTTAGTCTCAGCTGTAATATCACAATAGGCAGAAATGTGCCTGCTTCTCCTACCCTGATCTAGATGTCTCCTCAACCTCTGTAGTTAGTCGTAAGGGCAGCTTGGGACAGAAGCTGATGCTCTGAATTGCTCTCTGGAGGAGAATCTCCCTCTTCATAGAGAAGTCAGGAAGACTAAATGGGCAAATTAAGAGACTGACAATGAGGGTTTTAGTATTTGCAGAAGTTCAATTTCTAAAAGGTTGTTCTTTCTCAGGCTGTAATCAAACCCATATGAACTGTGCGTTTTGTTAAAAGGTACATTTTTACTGAGTAAAGGACTACTCCTTTGCAAAGTTTCCTTCTGTTATATAAGACCTTCAACCATGACCCACAATTCTTATGCAGAAAGAATTTTGCATCAATCCCAGTAGAAAGAGGAGTCTGATTCTAAAGATGTTACCCAAAATGCTTTCCACCACCTAAGCATCCACAACAAAACAAGTAATTTGGGAACAGATAACTTCTGATAGGCTAGTGGTTTTTGTTTTTATAAATCTAAAACTAATAATTTTACCTGAGAAGAAACACTTTTTCTAAAGACATTCTCAAATCAAAACCAAAAAAAAAGCCTTTTGTAAGTTTATAGATCATGGTCTTCAACAATTTGCTAAAAACAATTTTTTCCTCCTTCAGTATCTTAACATTCTTGTTTATAAATATACTGGTATGGTTAATTGTCTTTTTCTAGCTGTTCTAACCTTTCCTGCTGGAATTCTCCTCAGCTAAGAACTCATTTCATCGTGAAATCTCCATTCTCTAAAGCTCCGATTCCTTTATTCATCTTTGTGGTTACACTGGTAGAATGGGCAATAATCCAACTAGCCAGGAAGCAAATAAAGCAGTCCTTCATGCTGCTAAATACACTCACAATAAAACAATTTTGTGATGTACACCATAATATCAGAACCTTTAATTGTACAAAATAGGTTAGTTACTTGAAATGACAGTTACAAGAATGTATTGTTAAAAGATCAAATTCTTTTCTCATGCTATGCTATAAAAAGTCTTAGAATAAATTATTTTTCTTAATATAAAAAGCTTGAAAACTCTCTTGGCAAAAGGACTGGTTTGCATAATATGTAGATTATTTCAGTTGCTTGATCATTGTAATAAATGCCAGAGAAGATATACAAGCACTCCTTGCAAACAAAGCATTGCATACAAATTTCATTTTTTATTGGAGTGACACTTGGTGACCTATTCTGGAACCTTGAATTGATGAGATTTTCCTAACCAGGCATGGCTTCTAATATTTAGTTAATGAACATCAAAAAACCTCCATGATTTTTATTTAAAAAAATACATACATAAGAAACCTCATTAAAAACCTGGGATGGAGAATATCACATTAAAAATGCTTGAATAGACAGAGATTATTACAAAGCACAGAAGAGCAACATTTCATGAATAAATCAAAAGGTATTAAGATTAAACAAACATGTAAAGTTTGAAAATTGAAGGAGGTCAATTAATAAAAGCAACAAATTAATTCAATTTTCATTCAAGCACTTGACATTAAACTTGCTGCTGTATGAATAAACTCAATTTCAATCTGTTTGATGTTTCAAGAAGGTCAGAATTTGTCTCAAAACTTCAGTTCCCTGATTGCTAAGGTTGGACAAGACACGCTTTTGCCCTGAGCAGTAGGACGATGACAGATCAAAATCATATTATATTCAAATCATCTCTCATTTCAGAATAAAGAAAATGAGAAAAACATTGAGAACCTCAGAGAAACAACTTGCCTACAAGTGGAAAAGCCACTATGTATGACACAATATATTCCTTTTATATATCTATGCGGGCACAACACCCTATTTGAAATTAATTTAAGGTGTACTTCTGATTCTCAATTCTCAGGAATAATCTGAAAGCATATCAGCTCTGAGAAGCAAAAGAAGGACGTTTGTGTGTATTGTACCGTGCCACTACATTGAGACAAAAGTCCTTGAACCAAATATATGTAACATGGCTCGAATAGCGATTTCATCAGTAAGGCCTCTGTGACAACTTTTTCACATATTCTACTGTCATGAAAGAGTCATATGATATGAGGCCACGGTTTCTCAGTAAATGTGACTTTTTTGCTGTGCAGATAGCACTCCAGAATAAAAAGAGAACAAATATTCCTACCTGCAGAAAACTCAAGTAACTGCACGATTGCAGAGCTGGCAAACATTTCTTTCAGCCCTTGTCCATACAAAGTTCACTATGGACAATTTACATTCATGCAAAATTCAAAGTTGAAAGAGAACTGGAAGATTGCATCCGATCTTTCAATATTTGCAAAGAAATAACTGGGTCTTTATAAAACACATTTTCTAAAATATAAAATCTTGTTAAAGGTTTTTGTTTTCATTGACAAAAAATATTTTGGAGAAGGACTAGTAAGAAGAGAGAATGAAGTCACTGGAAATCCACTTTTCCTTAGGCTTCATTACATTTTATGTCACATGAATGATGCCTCTGAAATTGTAAGTGCTAAAGGAGTTAATCTGAATTTCATTTTCTCCCATTCTTGCAGCAGAGATGCCACCTACTCAAAAATATGTCTGGTCAATGACAAAAAACCACATCTGGGTCTAGATGCCAATTCAAAAGTCTACCCACTCTAAATAAGCAGCAGACTTTAGGAAAGGATACAACACTGATGGTACAGCTTGTTCTTTACTTTGATATACAGTATTAGGTCAATGGCACTTGAAAAAATAGTTATCTATTAAACGTATGGTGTATTGAAAATCACCAGACCTTTGGACTCTAGCCAGCAAGCATGGGACCTTCTCAAATCACCGTTATTGATCAAGTTTGCAAAGATTTTGTCAAGACAGATAAGCAAAATTTTAAGTTCTTACTTATTTCAGTCATGACAACTTCCTATTTATATTGTGGAGGGGTTTTGTTCTTGTTGTTGCTGTTGTTATTGTTTCTTTCATAGACTTACCTTTTTGTATTCATTCTAGTTGTATGGTTAAACTCTTCATTTTCAGTAGAAAACGAAATTATGCATTTTTACTTGCACAAGCTGTTACAGCTGTACAGCATTCATGTGTTCATCCTAAGTGTCTCAGAGGGTGTAAAACCCAGCAGATACTGCTCAGTGTCACAGAAGAGAAACAGTATTGAAAAGCATAATGAAGTCTTCTCTAGGATACATCAACAATGTCTGAGTTGGGTAGCTTGAAATGCTAACAACATGCCATCTGTGTTTCAGTGAGGGTTAGCTCCTGCTTAAATGATTGTGATTAACAGCTAGAGCTTTATACACTAACAAGCCAAGTTTGATTGTAATTCTTTGGAGTGTAATCATCACTCTACCCTGCAATTATACACAATGTGTGTTGAATTAGAAGCAAAGAAAAAGAACATGAAATAACTTTCAGACTTGGAAAAGCAGGCTATTGAACACAAGCCAAAGGTGACATGATTGGTGAGAACTGTGTCTCATTGTAATATTGCTGATACACTATAAAATATCAAAGGAAATGATAATTTGAAGAGTTACGGTGGAAAAAAAATGAAGAATATGTGCATCAGGAACATGGCTTAGATTAAGTAGGCAGACAAGCAGACTATAATTTCAGAAAAACATTTTATTTTACAACAGAATTGTGAACTATAGAAAATAGTTCTCAATATTTTACTCCCTTCCCTATTTCTTTTGCTGAAAACTAAGTGTTATGTGACTAATTTCACTTGTGCCCACACTCAACAGATGTACTCTTTCCTTCACTTACATTTTTTATCTAAAGCTGCAGTAAGGTTTGAAAACCATATAAAATTCCATTGAAATTTCTAAATACTGGCTAATTTTGTTGATAAGGGAGGAAGAAGAATACTAATGGTGAAAAAGCAGGTTTAAAACAGAAAATTAGCCCTGCTATGATGAAGACACTAGAGGATGTAGTCTTCTGGACTTCAAGAGAGCAGACTTTGACCTCTTTAGGGATCTGCTTGGCAGGGTGTCATGGGACAAAGCCCTTGAGGGGAGAGGGGCCCAAGAAGGCTGGTTGGTATTCAAGGGTTGTCTCCTCCAAGCTCAGGAGTGGTGCATCCTGAAAAAGAGGAAAGTGGGCAAGAATGCCAGGAGGCCTCTGTGGATGAATAAGGAGCTCCTGGGCTTTCTAGGGCACAAAAGGAAAGTCTATAGGGAGTGGAAACTGGAAC
>WBMW01000579.1:71095-96493 GCA_013396635.1 Penelope pileata
GAGCACCTCCCCTATGAGGACAGGCTGAGAGAGTTAGGACTCTTCAGCCTGGAGAAGAGAAGGCTGCGGGGGGACCTGACAGCAGCCTTCCAGTACCTGAAGGGGGGCCTACAGGAAAACTGGGGAGGGGCTTTTTACAAGGATAGATAATGACAGAACAAGGGGTAATGGTTATAAACTGGAAGAGGGTAGATTTAGACTAGATATAAGGAGGAAATTCTTCCCTGTGAGGGTGGTGAGACACTGGAACAGGTTGCCCAGAGAAGTCGTTGATGCCCCCTCCCTGGAAGTATTCAAAGCCAGGCTGGATGGGGCTTTGGGCAACCTGGTCTAGTGGGAGATGTCCTTGCCCATGGCAGGGGGGTTGGAACAAGATGATCTCTAAGGTCCCTTCCAACCTGAACCATTCTATGATTCTATGATTCTATGTATCTTAAAAAGTGTGAGACAGCAAAAAGATTAATTATTAAATTAACACATATATCTTTTAAAAAAATGTTTAAGAGATAGGCAGTAGTATTTCATAGTTGTTAAGAATTTGTATTCCTTTGTGACAAACTGACTATAACTGATGTCACACTATACACAAACTAGAAACCATAGATGTGACTCCTGGAGGAGATCTGGAATCATAAAAGGGCTAGTAAAATATGTTTATCAATTTCCATATGAACTTTTTTAAAATTTGTGTTTGAAGGACTCAAGTAAAGAAGTGGAATATTTAGTCTAGCAGAGTGAAAACATTCCTCCTGAGGCATATGCTTCTTCTCTATTCCCAGGTAGGACTATTGCTCATTTTAAAGTGACTACCTCCAATCTTACAGAACCCTTTTCAACCCTTTCCCATTCTTTAACTTGTGCCAAATCATTTTTTCCCCACATCCTTTCATGCTGTGAGACCCAGATGAAGGCAGCATTGAGTTCTGCTGCCTCAGGGACTGTTCTTATTGCTGCTGTCCTGAGAAAGAAATGAAGCTGAAGATACAGCAAGGCAAAAAATTGTGGTGTGACACATGGAGTCAGGTTTGCTACAACCAATGGTGGTAGAGTAGGTAGGAAAGGAGGAATATCCTTCCCAGATGTAGAACCTTCTTCACATTTCCTGCCTCTGAGAGAGAAACTGGCACGAGGCTGCCTTTGTATGGCTCTGCCATAGAAGAGACAGATGTCTTGGCCAAATCAACTTGAATCAGCTCCACAGTCCTCGGCTTCCAGCAGCTCTCTGCTCCCTTCACTCTCATAGCCACATCACGTTCCTGCCATCGCGATGCACTCCCCTACTTACAGCCTTCCTGCTTTGTGTTATAGGAGGGTTAAAAGAAGCCTTTTACAGGCTACATCTATTCTCTAGTTCTCTTCTTCAGCAATATAAGCAGCTTTTGCCTAGGTCTCTAATCATTCATAATCTTATCCTTCCTGCCTGATTAGCTACTGTTCTCCCACATTGATGCTTTTCTTGAACACCCACTCCATCATTCTCTGCTTCTCTAACAGTGTGTAGAGAAATAAATACTTTTCTGTTTCTTTCTTCATTTCTTTTTTTTCCCTTTCCTTTGATCTTTCTTACTAGTTCCACATCTCTCCTATTCATACTCCTCACTCCAAAATATACATTCTAATTTAGAATATTTATAAATTCTGGGAAGGTGAGTTAAACCTCTGAACAATTTTCTTTTTTTTTTTTTTGATTTTATTTCAGAAATACTAACCCCAAAATAACAGAGTTTTCTAGCACTATATACACACGCACATCAAGAGGAAAAACATTCCAGAATCATCTGAAATATCGCCTTTTTACCTTATCTTGGAATATCTACTTATCAATTCTATTGATACTTATGTCCTGTGACAGAACAGAGGTATTGCAGCACTCTTATCTTGGGGGTACATATTACTAACTTGAATTTGTATATCTATCACCTAATTTATATATACAAAACCCAAAGCTTTTTTCAATCTATAAATCCTGCTCATTTATAAAATGAATGCATTAGAACTGGGAATTTTTCTTTATTTCCTTCTATCCATTGATATGACTTGAGATTTTTCTTCTTTTTTTCATGAAATGTCTGCTTTTTAACTACCTTTTTCAGAATCTCCCTTTAGTAGGCATCATGCTCCTCTGATAGCTGGCAGACAGTATGTTAACAACTCTGACACCTGTAGAAGCCCTCAGGTTTCTGAGATGCTTTGTTCATCTGCAGCAGCTAAATTGTATATTCTTTATATTTAGAATTATTCTCCACAAGAACTTTATAAAGTACCATCACACCACCATCACACTTCAAAATGTAACACTACAAACACAACAGGAAATCAAGTAGAAATTCTGTTTAAAAAAGAGGACTGAAAACTCATCTTTTTATGACTCTTTTCTGAAGTCATATTAATACTTTTTTGCCTGGCCACAGCAACTCTGATTCTGAACCAGGCACCAGGCTCCCGTCCAGCTCTGCGTATTTGGCACAAGAACTGAGGAGCACTAGTAAACCATAAGACAGTATTCATGAGTACAGCCCTGTCAGTTACCTTTTCTCAGTATTACCCATGTCACTGGGCTGGACATAAAAATGGTTTCCAAAGTGGCCACATGTTGATCCACATAATCCAAAAGATGCTTTGATAAGAATTAAAACCAAAATGAAATAAGTCAGATCTTCTCTGAAGACAGACGAACTCAGAAGGCAAATAACATTCTTTGACATTAAGAATAATGGAAGCCCCATGAGATAAACCAGAAAATTGCCAAATCATGTACTTGAATTGCTTGCAGGAATCACAAAAAAGGTAGCCAAGATGAAAAACCATAACAATATGGCAGAAAAGGAAAAACATTTTGCCTTTTTAACACCTTGTTATGTCTCAAGTGCAAAAATACACTGGAACTTCATCGGGATGATCAGATCAGCAGGGTAGACAAAGGCACATTGTCTTATTTTCATGAAAATATTAGTGATTTCATGGTGGAATACCAGGTGTTATTAAGCCTTCAGAGCTGCCATGGCAGAAAATATTTTTCAACGTATTCACTTCCATTAGCTATGCATTTTAATCAGCAATGAACAAGAACCTGCATGCCATGCTCTTAAATACGCATATATACATATAGTGTGTAGCGAGACAGCCTTCAAACTCTCCAGAAGAAGGTTTACTTAAATATAACAGTGGAGGAAAACATTCATTGTTAGCATAGATGCATACATTTGAAACTAATTTAATGTATAATTTTAAACTAGCTTTAAAATTGTCTTTGTTTTAAGCCAGAAGAAATACTACTTCTGAGAGACGAATCCATCCTTTTAGCCATTTCCTCTAGAATTCTGTCTCAAGGTGATATGTTTAAAAGTCACCAGAAAATAGATAAAAAGTCAGATTTCAAACCACAGAAATGAAAAATTGTCTTAAAAGCTCTAAGAATATTTTGGATGCTTACTAAATTGAGTCACATCCAGATCACATATTCAGCTTTATTTTTTCTGCGTGTAGAAGAGAGTTCTCACTATATATTTATTTTTCTGCTGGCTTGCTTTAGAGAGAAGGTTAAAATGTTAATTGAATGTTAGTTGAATGTCTAATATAGTAAGTCAGGGACATAGCCATCTATATACACAAAAAGGTGTGTGTGTGTGTGTGTGTGTAGGTATATGTAGTTTTTGTTAAGTATATATATATAAACACAAACAAACAAAATCAGAATATATATTAGCAAAATAGAAAAATTTGCAATGTTAAAATGATTAACTAAAATACTTCCTTGACTGACAAAGTCCAAAATACTTTTGCTTTAGTTTTCAAATAATTATATCCAAAATTGTATCAAAACAAAACAAAAGAAAAAACCCACAACAAATTCGGTCTGATGTTCTGCATTAAATTAAGACAAAAACATGGAGTTAAAAGATTTATAACTTAAAGCTTTCCTATGGGGGAGATGTTATGTACGTGAACACCTCTCAAATACCAGCTATAACTCTACTTGAAAATAATTGATTAACGTTTTCCTCTATGTAACCATTTTTACCGATTATTGGTCTTAAAACAATAAGTTAAATTTCAGACTTGAATGTTTCTGTTTACATTTGAAAACAACACATATTTATTGGCTTTGAAATTGTCAGTTAATAAGCAGCAGTCAATGTTCAAAGCATAGCCTTGCTACAAACAAAGTTATGCCTACCTTTTTCAGAAATATTTATATCAACATTTTGAGATGAATACAAGTATGCATATTTTTCTAATGAGAAAATCTCTTTGTATCTTTGCTCTGGTAATATATTTGCAAAAATTGAACTCTACCCCTTTTGGGATCTTCAGACATAAAAATGCATAAGATTAAATGCACCTACACAGGCAAAGTTGTGCTTTCACAGAAAGTTGTGCTTTCTTGTAGAGAGATGTGCTAATCCACTTTCTGTATGCCAGCTTTAAAGGTGAGAGCATTTTGTTTTAATGTGCAAATGAAAGAAAAAAGCATGTAAAAACTTTCCCAAGGACAGATTCCACCGTTCTCCTCTACATCACTCATTTGAAACTAGTGTAAAAATAGCCACTCAAGCCCATCGCCTGAAGGCTGTTGAGAGATATTACCATTTAAAATCTAATCGTGGTCTTGGAGCAATCCCCATTCTTGTATCAGAACTTTATGCCAATGAAAATTGGATGACAGAGAAAGTGACTATCTATCAGATCAGATGAAAAAAACCCTCCATCAGTAGGAGCCTTCCAATATCAAATTAATTTGCTGATACTTAAATAGGAAGTCTCTAACAATGTTTCAGAATGGAAATCCACTAGACTTGAAGTTGGCAACAAAAAATGCCCAGCTTTGCCCAACTTGGCTTAGTATAATGTGCTTAGGTGAAGGGCATCACACGACATCCATAGTTCAGCGGGTTGGGCTCTTCTGTCTGTATTATAAAATCACAGAGACAGAACCATTTGCTGCATGAAATATGTATATAGGTATTTCCATTCTGAGTCATTCAATCCCCCCAGAAAGAATGAGCAGAGAAGAAAGAGAAAGTTAATACCAGGGTGGTACAGATCTCTGCTTTCTAGAATCACTACAACTCCAGCCACTGGCACAGTAAAGGTGAACATCAGAGTGTTGGATAACACCAAGCACAGACATATCCATAGCATATGATATGAAAGATGTATCATGGATGCTCCCAGTTCCTCAACAGAGGGATTATGCTATACTGCATCTGGGAGTACACCTTCCACATGGGCTTCAGTGGGCAAGAATCTGAGAGCTATCATGAAGTTCCTAGCCTTCATCCAGTTTTGCTCCATGCATCCTTTCTGCACACTAGTTGATCTGTAACATCTGATTTTAGTTCCTGTAAACTGATGTTTGCCTACAGAACATGTATCGTGAAATATATGATGAGTTTGCTACCTTTTTTTTTTTTTTTTTTTTTTCCCCCAGCTCTCCCTTTTTGCTCCTTTCTGTGATTTGGACAAAGAGGGAACAAGCAGTTGTAACTCCCAAAAACAAATGTCAGATCAATGTGCAGCTGAATTCACTGTTATAATTCTTATTAAGTAATTCCAGTCTTGTTGAATTCCAAACCATTTCTTCTTTTTCTTGTGTGTATTTTCTTAAATAATTTTAAGAAAATGTCACTGCACAGTAGTTTTTTGTTTCCTTTCTCTCTCTTACAGACACATACATTCATACACACATAGACACAAATACCACTGTCTATAAACTGTGTGCAATAAAGATGTAATAAAGATAAATGTAGACTCTCTTTCCACTCCACTTTTCATTTTTCCAAAAGACTGGTCTACTGACAGGCTGACTTACTAAGAGATTTTATTTGAAATCATAAATAACTTGTATTCACTGATCTAAATTAGATGAATACTGTAGAGATAGTGCTACAAGTAAAAATATAATGAAGAATAATGATGGTTGAACAATAGCAAGTTTGAAATATTCATCATGTAAAGAAATTATCATTCAATTTTACATTCTTAGAGTAATTGACATTGAAAAACAAATGCCCTAAAGAGCTGTACTTGGAAAATCAAATCTTTGAATCAGTGTTAAAGCCATCTCTGTTACCACTCAGAGACTAGATGATATGCAGAAAGTGTATTCTGTTATGAATGTAACAACATCAATTAATTTCATGTGTTTCTTTTTAATGACTTTTACACTATTCAGCAACACTTGTGAAACCAAACGAGCCTGATTCCCAACAAGAACTGAGACAGCGTGAAAGGCTGGATGACTCCATTACCCACTGGTGAAACCAAAAGTGCTTTATATCTGAGGCCTTTCCTATTATGAGCTCTTTCCACTCATTTTCAGTGCCTTGAACAAAAGTACAAATGTGAACAGTCTTTAGAGACCATGAACAATTCAGCTGAACAAAGAAGGCCATATACATTAATTCAGTTCTGAAGAGATCTAAGCAGGGTCTTACAACAGGCTTCCATGGATGACGTATAACTGTGCTTCAGGATCCTTCAGCCTAATTGGTCTTCCCTACTCTCTGAGTAGACGCTGGGCAAAGAAGTTCTACAAGTTCTGAGCAGGGCCATGAAGGCAGCCATGGTGCCACCACGACATGTTGGTGGGCCCTCACAACAGCAAGGGAAAAAGCACAAACCTCCAAGTGGTAACCTGTTCAAAGCAGTCTATTCGAGATTGTTTATTGTCCACAAAACAACAGTAAGTCAACTGTAAAACACATGGCAATAGTCCCCAGAGGTTTTTGAGCTCCAGTCTGCCAGGACAGAAAGTCACACTTTGCCTTCTGATCACAGTCTTGTTTTTCCCTGTTGCTCTTGCAATCATATGACTAACCAGAATCACTTTAATGCCTTACTGGTTGTGTTTAACTTTTACTACAACATTTGCATCTAAACTCAGCAGGAGGAAACAGGAACTCAGTAGATTTTCTGATTTTGAAAGGAAATTCTCAGCACTAAATGTTCATGGCAAGTATTTTCATTGCCATAAGATTATGGCTTTTGTTCCCAGAGCTAAAAGACAACAGAATGTCAGTACAAATGCTTATTCCCAAGACAATAACTGGAAACATTTTCAGTCCAGGTACTGTATGTTGACTGACTTCTTAGGATACTTTACAGGATACAAAATACACAATGATGCAAGCAACATTTGTCCAACTGGGACACTGCCAAATAATAAAAAAATTTGGAATTCAATGTAGGTTACTCAGAACCACCCTCTTTGGCATCTATCAGTATGCAACCTCCTACTATAAGCATGGCAAAAGAAAAACAACATAATTTTGAAGCCTGTCTATATTGCACTAGATATTTTCCCCTCTAATTTGCATTTTTTCTTGGAAGCATTTACCAATTTAGAACCACTCTTTACATCTGGCCCACAGCCACATGACTCAGAAAACAAGGTTTACAAAGGAGATATGTGTTTCAGCACAAAATGGCAGCTAAAAGATCCTATCTTGCATTCTAAAAAGGTACCCTCTTTGGCTTGAAAGGCCTTGCCTATACTGTCTCAGCAAAACAGTTTTGAGACAGCTTTCATACTTGTGTTTACCCTAGAACAACATAAACAGTGGAATTTTGAAACAGCAAAGTTCTCTGTGCTGCAGTACCTTGTCAGAAGGCACTGAGAAGATGCAGTAAAGAATATGCTTAGCTTAAATGAAGGGTGGGTTGTGCTTATTGCTACACCAAGATAGCTATGATCCTGAGCTCACACAAAACTGTCGCTATGAAGCAAGCCCATGTTCAGAGATGTATAAAAGGCAAGAATAACAGTACAGACACTGTCAGTCATAAATCTACATCATAACTGAGCCTTAAGGGCAGCAAACCAAACCATGGGATCATGCAAACAGTAAGCTAAAGAAATAACATGCAGAGTAATAATGAATTCTTGCATCCTTTCAAGTACAGACAAATCACAGATTTCTAGTTAGTCCCATTGCAATGGCTTCTATTTATTAGAGTTTATTTCTCAAAATGATGGAATTAAACATGATGTGCACAAAACTATCTGTTTTTCTGGTGCTGTGTTCTGCCTTCCTATGATGAGTCACCATACACTTTATAAAGATTTATAACATCATAAATCCAAGTATGATGGGTGTCTATGAAGAAAATTTGCCTTTAGAACAAGTTTAAAAGCTGCCAGCCTAAGTGACTCACCTCCAGTGGATCCAAAGGCAGTGAACTCAAAACAGCTGAAGGGCCGGTAGATCCAACAATCCCACACTAGTAGTCCAGAGTTCAGTTTAGAGGGAAACATTGCTTTTAATTATAACTATATTAATGTACCTCTGAAGACAAGCTAACTAATCAGGTTGTACAGCTAGCTCTCCATTGGAAGTAGAGTCCAGCCTGGAGCTATGAATTCAAGAATAATCGCAATGATTGTTCTCCAAATGTGAAATATCAAGAACATATCTTTCAGATGAGATACTAGCAAATAGAACATTTTCTCACCATAAGAAAGAAGATTACCAAACACACTGACATGACCCAAAGTGGAGACTGTATTCCTTGAAATCACAGTTCACCTGTTTCTGTGTTTTTCTTTTGTGGAATAAAATATTTCTATTATGTTTCTGCGGGAATTAATTGACAACACCTTTAAATATGAGTCATGGAGCATGAGTCAGGAGTATGGAAGTAGCTTTAAATGTTTTGACATTTTGCTACCTCAAGTTTGCTGTGCACCAGTTTGACTTTATTTTATGGCTGCTCTAAATTCCATTTCCTGTCAAAGGTTTCTAAGCTGCTACTACAGACACTAGGCAGGACCATCTATATCCCATTTCCCATCAGGATCCTCAGGATACAGAACTGGTCCAAGTTGCTTAACCCTATCACAGAATCACAGAATCAGAATTGTAGGGGTTGGAAGGGACCTCAACAGATCGAGTCCAACCCCCCTGCCAAAGCAGGTTCCCTAGTGCAGGTTGCACAGGTAGGCGTCCAGACGGGTCTCGAATATCTCCAGGGAAGGAGACTCCACAACTTCCCTGGGCAGCCTATTCCAGTGCTCCATCACCCACACCATGAAGTTCTTCCGTGTATTGGTGTGGNGGGCCAATCGCAAGCGCAATGCCTCACTTTTTTTTTTTTTTTTTTTTTTTTTTTCGGGGGGGGATCCACCTAATAAAGGATTCTTTTCTCTGAATCTGCCTCCCAAGGCCTGAGAAAAGAGATGCTCATGAGCTAAATCCCAGAAGAATGCACTTTCTGGTGCTTAGGATGGGGATTGAAATCAGAAATCTGAGTGAAAAGAGTATAGGCAAAACTAAACAAAATAAAAGCCATCTTCCAAATGTTCAAGGACTGAAAGATGGAGTAGCACTTAATTTGGAGGTGTTTGGAATCTGAATCTGAGAGTCATGGTGTTGCTGGGTTATAACTGAGGACAATACAAGGAATCAGTGATGAAGAGCCCAGACTTGTGGCTATCCATCCACCTTGCAGAAAATCTGTAGTGGAAATATTTTTGCAAAATCCTACTTGGGTACTTTCATCTCATAATATGGCACTGAGAAGGAAAAGTCTAATTGGACTACTTGTGAATACATTTATTCTCGTATGATGGTTTACTGCTAAATCCAGCTTATAGAAAGAGCAGACAGCTGGGCTTATGACACTAGATGCTGAAATCTCTGCTCAGTAGAAAGAACTTAAATCATCGCTCCAAACAAAGCAAGAAAGGTCTACCTGATGCCAAGATAGCTTACCTTTCAGGGATCAGCATCTTCTTTGTATAACTGGTTATGGACAAGAGTCACTACAATCAGTTGTAGGGAACCACTTATTAAATAAGTCAGAGAATAAATATTTCAAAAGTTAGACTGTTGGCACTAAAGTGCATAGTTTCATTCTATGTAGGTCACTCCAGTAGTAATGCCTCCTATTTATTTCCATGGAAACTACAACAGATACAAAGAGCACAATAACACTATTTGATAGAGCAAATTCTCAGCTACAAAACTGTATTTTTCAGCCTAGTCACCACAATTAGTTATGCATTTTCACCAGCAATAAACAAGAGTTCGCATGCTGCACTCGTAAAAATCTGCACCAGCAGAGGTGACCTACTGTTTCACAGCTGCTATGATGGCGTTGTTGCCAGGAAAATGTTACCAATGAAGTCCATCCTTCATCAGCCTGAACAGATGGAAGTCAAAAGGCACCAAATCTGGACTATATGGTAGGTGTGGTAGGACTGTCCAGCTAAGATTGGCAACATACTCCATGGTCTTCAAACTGGTATAGAGCCTGGCGTTATCATGTTGCGAGAGAAAGGTTGTCTTCTTCTCTCATCTGACTACAGAAGTTCAAGTCTTCAGCTTAGTCAGTGATATGCTGTTGATGGTTTGTCCAGGTTACAGGAAATCCAGAAAGATCATGCCCTTCCTATCCCAAAAGACAGTGTACATCACTTTACCCACCAAGGTAAAGGTGTCTTGAACTTTTTCTTCAATAGGGAATTCACATGTTGCCACTCCATGGACTGCTGTTTTGACTCCAGCTCGTAGTGGTGACACCATGTCTTGTGACCAGTAATGATGTGATCCAGGAAACTGTCACCTTCAGACTCATATTGTTTCAATAGGTCCTGACAAACCTGCATACGGTGCTCTTTCTGTTCATGTGTGAGCGTCCAAGGGATCCACTTGGCTCAAAGTGTGATATTTCAACATTGCCAACGTTTCCAATGCACTGAGGCCAATATTCAGCTCCATACACAGTTCCCTGGTTGTAATTTGCTGATTCATGCGGATGAGCTGATAGAGATTATTTTCCATTTGTGGTGTGACAGCTGTTCATGGCTTGTCTTTCACATTGCTTTCATCACTGGTGGAACACTCCAACCACTGCCTCGTTGTGCTCACATTCACTGTTTGGTCTCCATAAACATTCAGCAAGTGTTGATGAATGACAATGGGTGCCAATTTTTTCACATGGAAGAATTCAATTCCACACCTTTGCTTCATACATACTTCCACGTCAGGTGCCATTTGGTCAGACTTCCCCTCTGCTGCCATCTGTCACATGGCAACAAAATGGAACAGAATATTGGTGGGCAGGTTCAAACTCTCCTGCCATACCCCCAACATTCACTTCTGAAATCACGGGCCAACAAAATAAGAGAGGAGGAATTACTTTCAGAGCAGCCCT
Organism: Penelope pileata; assembly: GCA_013396635.1. Lineage (NCBI taxonomy): Eukaryota > Metazoa > Chordata > Aves > Galliformes > Cracidae > Penelope > Penelope pileata. The sequence goes on from WBMW01000579.1 coordinate 82,253, forward strand.
CATATAATAAACATGAGCTTGATGTTCACAGAAACAGTGCTATCAGAGTTGCCCTTTAGAACACTGATTCATTGCTGGTAAGCATCAGGAAAAGAAGAGAAAGCTTGCTGCATGTACAAGCCATGGACATTATGTCAACGAATTGCAGTGAAAACAAAATAATATGAATAAAGCAAGCTTGATAAACTCATAATGCCAAATATTTTTCAGAGTAACACTGTACCTGCAGAAAATCTGCACTGCTGCCCAAAAGGAAAAACTCATTTTGAGAACCTAAATATTTGCCCTCTAGTCCCAACAGTTAATGTGCTAGGAATGGTAATGCAATGATTTTGAAAGCACTTTTTTACATCCTTTGACATTCCAAGCATCTCAGTTGCTGTCCCTGAACAAGAAAATCACATAATTACTTCTGCAAAGAGGCTTGTCATAATCCAATGTTTAGTACAAACCTCTTTCTTTAGAATGTGAACTCTGAAATGTTAAAACGCAATAGGAACAGCCAACAAATGCACACATTTTTCATTAAAAATGGTCTTGTGCTGACAAAATCATAGCCTGCTAATGCACCTCTTAGATTGATAAATGTGAATGTGAAAGCTGAACAATGCGACTTTCCTATCAAGTTTTTCATTTGCATAGGTTACCTCAAGGTCTCCATTCAAATTATTTGGTCTCTTACACGAAATTAACAAACATGAACCACTCCATTTCTCAGCACCAATTTGCACTTATTTCACTGCTTCTTCTAAGCTCTTCACCTCCCCCAGAGTTGGGGAATCTCACTGAACCCAGTGAGATAAAAATGTGATACAGCAGGTGAACTTTCTGTTATGTAGTAACGATGAAGGAAGAAATTCACACAACAGATATAAGGCTAGACAATAAAAGACAGACGGAGATGAAATGGCATTCATTTGTTTATCACTACAATTTTTGCTTATGATTCACTAGTTAGCAATAAGAAAACCTAAGACGCGGAATAGCATGTGTCATGTGACACGGGCTGTGGTAAAGCAGGGGTGAGAAGCTAAATAGTTGAACAGCAGTATTTTCCCATTCCATTTTGCTTTTCCTTTTTTTTTCAACTATGCACGGATCTGTCATTCCTATTGACTCCATTCAGTTAGAAAGAGCCAGGGATAAGGACAAAGACTTAAGGAAACAAGTACCCTAACATAACAAGAAAACATAGTGCGCAAAAAATAACATTCACTGACAAATCCCACAATAGAACATTTTTGACAGCTCTACCTGATGATAGAAGAACTGCTGGCTAGAGCTATATTAGAATTGTATGTTGCCAAGATCTGCTCACTGGCCTTAAAGGTGAGAAGCATGGCACACCTCTCATTTGTCTGCCTAAACTCCTTTTTCTCCTCCCTTCCAAAAACAGGGCAGCTATTCCTGAATCATTCCTTTTTTGTGCTGCTTCCAGACTGCACCCGAGGTTGCAAGGCCACAACACAGCAGGCACAAGTCTCCAAAGATGAGAGGTATCCCTGGAACTCGTCTCCAGTGGACAACAAAATGCGGCTGAAATAGAACAGTACTGGGGACAGGAAAAGCTTTCCCATTTTCCCCCAGGACCAGGGTGCACACAAATTATTGTGCCATTTGTGAAGAGGTGCTTCCTACAGAAACATCCTTCTATGTCTCTATATACCTGTTTTTTAGGTAGAAATTAAAAGGAAATTTAAGAGCAAACTTGCTTGATTCAATCTGGTTTTGTCTGTGGAGAAAAGTGGTCACTGGAGGAAAAGCAGGAAAACTGCTGAAGTGAAGCAGTAGCAATTTACAGACAACTAAGGTAGTTGCAAAGGGAGAGGGAGCAACAGCAACCAGAAATCGCTGAGATCTCAGAAAAAGAGAATATTTAAGCCATGTACAGTTTAGAGTTGCTTTTATTTCATCTTTTGGTTGGCTGTTGGAGGTTCCGTTCCTCCATTTATTCCACAACCCCCATTACCCACACAACCTTTGCTGCTGCTTTGTTACGGACAGTTGGACAAGTCATATAGCTTCCCCACAACACAGTCGCTTCCCCTTCCACACCTGAAAACAAAATCCATATTTATCCAGTTCAGCTTCATGTAGGACGGCCTCCTTTTGGCTAGTCTGTAGAGTATGTTCCTTCTCAAAGATATAAAGAGTATAGAAAGACTATTTTTTTTTTCCCATACTGTCTATATCAAATATTTTATTACAGTTTTGAAATATGAACAAAATAAGCATAAAAAGCAGTAAGGGATGGTGTGAATCAAACAAAAGTAGGTCTGTTTATAAGAAGGGAAGAAACAGTCACATGGGTCACATACATAAGTCATATAACGACAAAAAAAAGGGAAGTATTTCAGTTAAACCAGCAAAGCAAGATTGAGATACAAAGCATTTTACAAATAATTAAAATATAAACTTGGTCCTCAGTGGTACCCACATATATATCTACCACTGATTATCCAAATTACCATGCTGTAGCTTTACTACAAAAATAACACAGCTCTCAAGTTACCAAACATATATCTCCAAATACCTTTTAGAATTAGCTTCCATGCTTGAGTGAACTAAGTAGTTGATTTTGTAAGGAATATAAAGCTTTATCTGCAAAGTGCTGAACCTTCTAAATCCTACCAACTAATGCACTAAAGCAGCCACTGATCCCAGTCTGTAGATTCTGTATGTAGAAGAATCAATCCCCATAAGAGAAATAATCGGGGAATGAAGAAATATCTGTGCAATTATATAAACAATGCAAAAAATAAACTTACTGTACCCTGAGGATCTAATCCTGGTGACAGTCATGCACAGGAGTAGCTTCAGTCTAGTCTGAGCAGAGGCAATAAACAATTTTGCTCCAGCAAGTATTCCTGTGTAAGTGTTTCCAGGATCAGTTCCCAAATCTATACAGAAGCCATGTTAAAAGCTGAGGTAAAGTTATTTTCTACTTTTATATAGTTTACATATGAATAAAATTACAGAAAACCACATAATTTAACATTAAATCTATGCTAGAAAACTGAAAGAATTGCTTGTTGTTTCCCTCCCCCCACCCCCATTGGCTATCAAAAAGCAATTTAAAATTGAATAAAAAGGGAGATATTATCTGAACTGTAGGTGTTGTGAAAACTCTGCAGTGAAAATTAAAATACTAGTTTGTGCTGCAGCCATAAATTACTAAACTAATTATCTAGTAGCAGGCATAACTGAATCATTCAAAGGGGTAATTAGCAATCAGACATAATGAGTACTGCTACTATTTCTTGTCATACTGTATTTAGCTTCTGTGCAGCCTAGAGGAACTGAATTATTTCCTACCCTTCTCGGAGGGCATTACTGCTATATTGAGTGCATCAGCCCATATTATTACTCCCAGTAGTTTAATTCTTCACTGGACTGCACACTTCTGATTTCTCCTGTCAAAGTTTTGCCTGATCTCCTGGGTCCTCTTAAACAGGTATTATCTTTGCAGATTCCTCCTTGGCATAAACATAAACTACAACAATCAAATTACATTACTCTTTTTCAATTCTTATTGTATTAGTGTCCACAAACAGATGTTGCATCTTATAGATAGCTCATGTTTTCTATAGCACTTACATGTCATAAACAGTTTACAATGGAGAACCTCAAATCTGTCTAGAGACTGTAGAGGTTTTAGACAGTTACTGTTGACCATTCAAAAGAAAAAGTGCAAACACAGGTACATTGTTGATCGAAGCCAGATGGGAGAGTTGTTTGTTTTTATTTTTGTTTTTTGTTTTCTCCAGGGTTCAATATCCATGCTTTCAAAAAGGAAACAAACAAACAAACCAAATCAAGCAAACACCAGAAAGCAAATGGATGTTTCTTACGTTTGGAAAAAACGATAGCACAAAGAAGTCAAATTCTTTCATTAATTCATTCTGTTTAAGATCTGTTTAAACAGTCTTTCTGAATAGAAAAGTTTATTTTCAGCCAGTTTCCCACTGTTAAAAGCTTCAAATTACTGATATATCTTATTTTGCTCAAAAGTTTTGTACACTGTCTTAGTTTCTAACTGAAACTTTCTCTCAGTGTCTGCTACAAAGATGAGTTTTGGTTCTAGAAAGAAAACATGGCTGATANATTTCCTTATAAAAGTAAGATTCCATCAATATCACTGCATTTTGGAGCTCAGCTCAAGGTCCTTGAATTATTTTTTAGTAAAGGAACTGATTGCCCGTGGAAGCAGGATGCTACAGTGAAGAAAGAAGTACTACTTCCTGATTAAAAAACAAAGAAATAAAAAACCACTAGAGTTTTAAATAAAGATTATAAATATGTCATTAATATATATTAATATAAATAACACTATGAATTAGTAATTGGTGTCAAAGTTCAAATTTTCTTTCACTATTTACAGGTTCAGGTAAAATTTTCTTGTTTTCATATCATCTATCAAGGGCTCCAGCTGTTTATCAAGGTTTATGGAGTGACCAAATCCTTAATTGTAGGGATCCAGGCTAATACCAAGTTACTGAGGCTGAGCATGGCCTTGCAAGCTGAAAAAATACAGCAACAATACAAAAATGGTTGGAACTATTTTCAGGAAAGTACCTCCTCACGAAATATAGTATAACTTAGAGATCACAGTGTGAGTGGGGCCTATTTGTCCCTTCATCTAGAACTTTTCCTCTGGAAACCTGTGGTAAGCCCAGCGTGTGCTGTTGTGTTGGAACCAAAGAGGGGAATTGCAGTGCATGGTTATGGAACAGCCTGCCCATGGAAGTGCTCTTCAGCACATCATTGTCTTTCTTGCTTTTGTGTGTGTGCAAAGGACAGGATTTGGCACAAAACAGTTTGGCCCACATTCCCAAAACCAGATTAACATAATTTAGTGCCAAATTAGCATTTATGGTTGAAAAAACACTGATTGCAACATCAGGGCTTCTCTGTTTTAAAGCAGGGCTTTTATGAGTCGCATCTACTTCTAGCCAGCAGTCACTTGTCAATAGTAGCCCCTCTCTGAACAGATTTTTCCAGCCATTTCCAGAAACCTTTATTTGAAAAAAATCCCACCGCTAATAAACCGCCCACTCCCAAACATCTAACGTGCATATTGGTGTTGTGGTCTGAAAATTATTTATTTATTTTTGACATTTATTTTTACAGAGAGATTGCACTTAATTTAAGGCCTTCAGGAGTTATGACAATGGCTTCCTTGCACTGCTGCTACCCCTTTCATGACTTTGCACTGTAGATTTAGGCAGAGGGATTCCGCTGATCTTTCCATCTAAGATGCTACTGCTCTAATCCTGAACACATCATTTGAGGCTAAGCAGATGCTCATACAAAGTTCAAAATAAACCTGATTATTAATTATCCTTGTGAAACAAATGCATTACACGTCAGGATGTATGTAGTTTAAATTGAGTTCTTAGTAGTTATAGAAGAATTAACTTCGCATTTTCATCATTTTTCTTCAGCCTAACTAAAAGAAATAAATCTGTTTTTTTAGGTTACTGAAATCCCTCTTCAGTGAGAGGCTGCAAATAGTAAATCAAATTTAGTATTATCTAACTACTATAGAATTTTTATTTGGAATAATTATGACTTCCATATGTACTTGATTACAGATGTACTTGAGATAACATTACAAATTCCACTTTGTGTATATTTTTGCTTATTAATTTTCCCAAATATCCAAACTTTGCTCTCTGTTTAAAAAAAAGCACAAACATTAACAGAATTAGAATTAGTAGAATGATTAAGTAGAATTAGTAAATTATTACGTTAAGTTGGATGTCTATAAACAAGCTTCAAATGTCTGTTTATCTGTAGTTCATTTTAACTACACTGGAATTAACCACTATGTTCTTAGCATCTATTTGTAGAGAAGTGTCAAATTAAATTTTAACTTACTTGTACAATTCCTCCTCACTGGGCAATTTTTTGATTTTGTGTGGCCATAAAATTTAAGTCTTTATTCTGACTGCAATTTCATCTTTATGTAATACATCCATGGAACAACTTAAAACTTTTTTTTTTTTTTTTAAATGTCAAGTGGTCACTCTGAAAGCTCATAAACTAGCTCAAGAAACTTTCTGTTTTCTTTTTCCTTCATCTCCTCACCTCTTTTTGTTATCAAAAGGAGAATTAGGGCATTTTGATTCAAAATGCACATCACACAGATGGGTTAAAACTTTTCCACTTTGATCTCCTAAAAACCTCTCAAACCTCTTGATCAAAGAATTCCTTTCTGAGATCTGAGTCCTGTACCCAGTGGCTGTTTCACTGAAATTGGTGAGAACAGAACCATCCCCAAGAGTACATCCTGCAAGTCTGGCCTTGAACAAATAGAGGTAGGATGTCAAGATTCACTAACTGCAATCAGATTTTCCTCTTAGCAGTTGATGTTTCCTCATCATCAGCCCCTCCGTATCTCTGGCAATTGATGTATTTCTGCTATGTAGAATCTACATGTGTACACATTCTATGTGTACACATTCTATGAGTATGAAGATGTAATCAGTCTGCATCTTTTTCTACTCCACACATTATTAATTCTCAAAGAATTAATAGTAGATTTCGTAACTGACAGCTATATCTCAACATATTTTGAATCAGGAGTTAACATGCCCACCTTGAAACCATTTATTTAAAAAGGTCAGTCTTGATTTAATTAAGCCTCACAAGAAACATTGTCTTGCAATTGAAACTGAGACAAATGGCACCCAGTAATAAAGTTTTAAAAGGCATTATATGCATACATATTTACAAAATGCATACATAAAATCATAAATGCACCAAATTAGTTAAAAATGTTTCTGTTTCAACTGCCTTAGCAGAAACATGTTTATATACAAATAATAGAGCTCTAGTTCTGGTTCCCCTCTGCTTGTATCAACCGAACTTCTTGAAACTTGACCAGTGCCTCTGCATTAAATCTGGTCCTGCCTACAAGATACAGTCCATTAATTGTTCTGTTTCCTTTGACTTCTCATAGTCCTGGAAAGCATCAAATTACTAGAGTTTATAGCACTCTAGATGCATCTTTGTATGTAGGTTGCTCTGAAAGTAATGCCTTCTATTTAGTTCCATGGAAACTACAACAGATACAAAGAGCACAATAACACTATGTGATAGAGCAAATTCTCAGTTACAAAACACTGTTTTTCAACATATTCACCACCAGTAGCTATGCATTTTCACCAAAGATGAACAAGAGCCTGCATGCCATGCACATAAAAATCTGCACCAGCAGGGGTGGCGACTGTTGCAGTCACCACTGCTGAAATGCACCATCCACTGCCCCACTGTGCTCACATTCACTCTTTGGTCTCCATAAACATTCAGCAAACATCAATGAATGTCAATGGGTGCCAATTTTCTGCATGGAGGAATTCAATTCCACACCTTTGCTGCATGTGAACTTCCATGTCAGATGCCATTTTGTCAGAGTGCCCCTCTGCTGCCATCTGTCACACAGCAACAAAATGGAACGGAATATTGGTGGGAAGGTTCAACCTCTCCTGCCATTCCACCAACATCCGCCTTTGATGTTGTAGGCCAACATAGTAATACAGGAGGCATTACTTTCAGTTCAGCCTTCGTATAAGGCAGCAAGAGAAGGCATTAACATAAGTAAATGTTTCTTCTTAAATATTGTCCCTACGTGTGAACTTCATTTCATACATCATCATTTAAAGTACAGCTGTAACCTTTATTCAAATATTGAACTCAATGTTGAGATTCATTGAGGCTTAACAAGTTAAACGTCTCTTGTTTTCCATTTCCACACTGCTATCAGTTGTTGGTTCATACCTGACACAGAATTGGGCTAAATTTCGTATCTAAACTGCAGGTTTTCTTAACTACTTCCTTAGGCCACCACAAATAAAACCATATATCACTGTGATAAAACAGCTGTCCGAATTCCCAAAGTTATCATCTAAACACCATCTAAATCTTATTCCAGTTACTAACCACACTGGCTGATCAATTGGTAATAATTTTCTCATCTCTTTCCACATATTAAATCTTTCTTCTCTGCTTTTTTTTTTTTTTTTTTTCCTTTAAACATAGATACGCAACTCTCAGGTTAAACCTGAGCTTTTTGAGTGCTTTGAGTATCCAAATGCATTGGATACAGGAAAACACTGACTATATAGCTCTAAGAGTGGCATACCATAATTTATGGAAGCAGCCTTGGAAGTGTAGTTCCTACTAAGTAAAGTTCCTACTGGGCTTTAAATCTTTGATTGAGAAAAAAAGAGATGCCTTTTTTAGACAACTTTTCAGATGCATTTTGTTCAGTCTGACAGTGCAGAAAGGGAAAGGAAATAAATCTCACCAAACTCTAGCTTCTGGAGGGGTGGAAATGTTTTTGGAAATAGAGACCTTGGATTATGCTATACTGAGTCTTACATCATACATCTTACATTGCAACAAAGAAAAACATTTGTACATTTGTAACAAAAGAAAAAGTTTATTAAAGGGCAGATAGACCACCAATTAATGCTTTGAGATTGAAATAATTGAAAAAAACCATTAGCTTGAAAAAGTTACTTTGACTACTTTGATGGCACATTTTATGATACACTTTCAGAGTAAAAACCATGAGGTTTTACTCTTTATCTAAAACTGTTACATGTCACATGCACTCTATCTCTTAGCATAAAAAAATTATGAAAGGAACAACAAAAGATGCTTTTGGAAACACACTTCTAAAAAGCAGCTGTGTTCCTAAAGCCTGCTCCTGAAATAAACTTAACAACGAGTGCAATTGCAATTGCAACTGAAAGCAGAATTCCTCCCAGGTTTTAAATACGTATTTCCAATTACAAACACTTCAGGCAGAAACTATGCCCTCAGATACACTGCAGTCCACTGAAGTCCAAAGCACCAAAACTGAGAGAACAGTAGCTCAATCTAGTAGGTTAGGACTCATCTTGCTAAATCTTTTATATATTATATAACATAAAAATCAATAAAATATTTTCTCCAGTTCTCTAGAAAAATCTGATAAATTTTCTTTCCTATATTGGAGGTAAATAGCACTTATTTTTACAATACTGCACTATTTATACTTGTTAACTTAGTAAAGAATGATTATGAATGACATTTTCAGCTACAGAGCATGCTAGCTTTTGGATCTATAACTAATCATTGCTTTACATGCTATTCTTATTTTGTAAAAGTACAAACAGATTAAAATATCCTCCTTTTTTTTCCCATAATGATTTGTTTTGAGGTAATTTAAGAGGGATATTCTCACTAAAGAGGCATAGAAACTACAACCATGCCACGAAGCTTTCTGGTTCTTAGCATCAGAACACAATATTTTTTACGCAAAAGCTCTGAAGTTTCTAACTAAGCATGCCTTCCAGCACTGTAACTGTGCCTTTTTCTAGGCTTGTTTAAAAATCTTAGGATATTAAAATCTATTATACTTAGAAATGAAGAATCACACGTCCCATATAAAACCTCATTTCATTTGATTTCCAACGTTGCTTAAACAAAATACACCAATTTATCTGCTGTTTCCATTTTAATTTGCAGAAAAGAACAGAAAATTGGGCATAAAGACTTCAGTTATTCTCATTTTATGATAGATGCTGAATTTGTTTTAGAACACATCTAAACTGAACTCTGAACTCAACTGTTATTGTTCCAAACATGACGACTGCACTGCTTGAAAGATTGACAGTTACATTTTTCAAGATAAGCATTTGACTGCATTTGGCTGAACATCTATCCTTCAAATGTTGCAATACATTCACTTTCTAATGGATAATACGCAGAAATATCAGGGTGCAGGACAGCTCAGACTACTGCTTTGAAATGTTTTGTTTCAGCAATGTTTCTAACTTCAACATACTTCAAAGAAACTCTGCTTTGAGCACCTGCTCCATTTCAAAACGTTTGATCACAATAAAAAAAATGACAAAGATACTTTAATCTGAATGGATTAGAGTCTGATTTAGCGACATTCTTCTTCATGTTTTAGAAAGTAAATATTCACTTCGTATGTATTAGTACAAAATAAACAGCAAAGACACAAAGAGAGTTTCTAAATACAAATAATTAGTCTATAATTATTCATTAGAACTTCAGATTCCTACTATGCTAGGAAAAATATTATAAGCCAAATTCTATGGTGAAACCTAGAAAGTAATTATTTTTGTTTGATTGTTTCTATTCTGTAGAAGAAGTCTGAATTCCAGTTAAATTATTAAATAGTGAATGAAATTTAGGAGATAAAAGAGTACATGCCCCTAAAGCAGGAACTATTTTGAGTTAATTTTACTAGTTTCTGAAGTTTCCAGTTATGAATAGAAGCGGAACTATCAGCTTTCCTGCGCAAAGGAGTTTTGGTAAAGTCTTATTTCATAGGATTACATAAAACCAGTACAATATTCATAGAAAGACAACAGAATAGCTGTGACCTACTGATGTGTAAATGCACTGCTAAGGCAGTGCAGCAGATTGCTGTCTCCCAGTAGCCACCTCCTGATTTATGGCTTCTATGCATAGGTTTAACACACCTTTATCAGAAATTTGCAGTCATTAGTATTGTATGAGATCCTCCCATGTCTCTGTATTCTTTTTATACCAACAGTGTTTCAAGAGGGATCAAAGTTTTCAGATGCAATCTATTTTTGGAGAAGCCAGTTCAGCATAAATCAATGATGTAGTCTCTAAGGAAGAGATAGTAGTCTCATATCTAGTATGACACGTCTAGCATAGGCAAACATCATGGTGTTAAAGCTCAGGAGACAAGTCTGAAAATGACTGCCTGTAGCACTGAATGCTTACCTCTCTACCTCTACCTTTCACCATCCCATCTCCCCAAAATAAAAAAAGAAAGAAAAATCCAAATATTTTCCTAACAGTTGTTCATAGTAATCATAGTCAAAGATGAACAATGAGTAATTATGTTTTTATTACTGGAGTTAAACTATCCTAGAAACATCAGACAACTTCTGTCTTGGAAAGATATTGCAAGCTCATGTCTGATAAATGGAAAAATGTTCAGATGTCTTCCTCAAAGAAGAAATATTTTGTATACAACCTGACCTTCTAAAAGGAACTGATTTTCCACTTGTCCTTGACCATAATCTCTGAAACCTGACTCAAGTGGACACAATAGTCATAACAATAGCTCTTATAATATGTTTATAAATGAATGGATGAACAGTAGGTGTTATTAGAACTTCGAGTTTAATTTTGCAGAAAGCTGAAGTATTAGATTCAACATGTAGAAAAAATGCCACATCACTGCATTTGATCATCCTGAAATAACAAATGTGTATGACAAGTCAGCTGAAATCTGGACTTGGTTTTAAGAAGTGAGGAATTAATGAAAACTTCACATAACTATGAATTCTAATTACAGGACTTGGAATTGATATGCATGAAAGACAGACAAACATGTAGGACTTCTTTTGGAAGAAAACACCTCTCCATCCAATCCCATCTGCATTTACAAAAAAATACAAATGTTTGTGTATTAACTTAATGCCACAGCATTCTATAAAACTATACTAAAGTTTATACATATATATATCTGCTTATATATATATGCTTACAATTAGCTCTATGTTAATACATAAGGAAAGTTTGAAAGGAATACATAATACGACTAAGACTGAAAACCAACTAAAGAATCGTCCTCCAAAACAAATTATATATTTTCATTTTTCATCTCTGACAAAATCACTGTAGTTTCTTTGATGGTATAGAAAGACAGAAAAAGGTTCAATATTCATAAAAAATGAATGCACTAATCACAATTCTCAGAATGTTGTTACTCAAAAATCCTCAAAACACAGAATATTAGATGGTTTATTGGAAAATGATGACATTTTAATTATTGATTTTTTTATTCCTTCTTGAGCTATTGACAATCACATTTCTGTTAAGCCAAAATTTTACTGATTTTTTAGGACTCATGGCTGAAAGGAAATATCTTCAAGTTGAAACTTCAGAAAAAGCAGCAGCTTAAACTTTCATGATTTGAGAATACTTAATGTGTTGAAAACACACAAAACTGCAGCATTTTTTCCTCACACTAATTCATTGTTTAGACGTAAGATAAACAGAGGACATAAATCAAATGTGAAGGTGGTGAACATCGAAGGTTTGGGGTACCTGTTTGGTGTAACCTATAGAGCTTTACTTTTTTTACTCCCTACTCTGTTTTATTCATTACTGTATACAAAATATGCAGAGGATTTAACAGCCCCCCTCAAAAACCCCTAACATTTCTAGTCATATAATAAATCAAGTAGAAAGACTTACAGTAGTAGATAACATTCATTTTGCAATCTGTTGCTATTTCAAAATACTGGGAGAGTTTATCTGTTCCTCGGAACAGGGAGAACCCACCAGATTATATTTCTGATGCATGTTTCATGTAGCATTTAAGTTACTTACAGATTTTCATCCAAGACAACACTAGGAGAATGGCAATGGATGCTGTATAACAAATTTTAGCAATCTAAAGTCCAATGGATAGTTTACAGCAGAGTAAAAATATATCCATATCTTCAAGCACTGAATAAGCTAATTAGGAAATAGATTAGTTAAGAAAGAGCATATACCATCTACAAACATAGTTTCAAAGTTTGTGAAGAACACTCTCCACTATTATTATTATTATTTTGAAACTTTGAAGCAGAAAATAAAACAAGCTTAGAAGGAACTGGTATGCTTACAAAGGAGGCAATCCTAAAATTATACTTTGCAAGCATCACTGAAAACACAACTAAAAGGTGTATATGGATTTCTCTACTCAGAATATACGTAATGCTTTGAGAAGTGCAAAATGAGCACTTTTGAGAAGGAGATGTCACTCATTTAACAATTACAGAATTGCAAAGCAAGCAGGAAAGAGCAAATATTACAGGATAATCTGGCATCTTTTTACAACTCTTCTGTGATCATTACTTCCAGGTTGCTCAAGGAGTTGAAACGGCTGCAGCCTTTCAGAAGTGATTCAGTGAGTTAAATTTACCATTAAATTATAGACTGAGAATGCACAAATAGTTCATTTGATCATTTCAGCTGTAGAAATATCGAAAGTCCATGCACACAATGCTGATTTACACAGCATCGATTTGTTTCCAAGACAGGATGGAGCAGTCTATAGTATCCTCAAGAGCTAATATAGACCTTTATTGTAAGTATTTGATCAGTTTAAATGCACATAGCACATTAATGCACAAAAGTAGTATGGCTGTGGGAGGAGCCAGCTGAGTAAGGCATTCTAATGAGGATTCATGGAGCATTATTTTGGCATTAGGTCCTAAATTTTTGTACTGGAAGAAATAAAATCTATGAAATGATTGTCTGAAAACATTGTTCCTTTGAGATCACCACAGAGACCTCAGCTGAGATGGAAATGAATATCCAATAAAAAAGTAAGCACTGAAAGTGTAATAGCTGATACTAATTATTAGATAATTTTTGCTGTGGACTATGATAATAATGAGATGTGTTATAGAAGCACTATAAAAACAATATTAGTAAACTAAGCAATATTTTCCAACATAAATGCTTAGAACTTAGAACTTATCTCACTTACACTTCACATCTAATGAAGACCATCTAAAAATCTATGGAAGACCAGAATAGGACTCACTGAGAATTAAATAACTTTCTAAACACAAAAAGTCTGTGCTCTCTTTAAATTAGGGTTTGAAAAAGACCTCTGAAGATGTGTGGAATTTACAAGAACTTTAAAAGATCTTTTTCGAAAAAAAAAAATTTCTTATGAACATATGGAATCATTCATCAAGATATTAAGATCAGTATCTTTTCAGTACTGAACATTGCTCATGCATAGGCTCATTTTGTATTAAAAGTTTATTAAAAGTGTATTTTTTAAAGAATTGGAAAAGATACATGAAACAACTTCAAGTTGACTTGAATAGATTTTCTAGGACAGTCTTGGAAACCCATTAATTGAAAAATAAAAGAATTTTTTTAAATCCTAGACAAATACTAATCATTGAGACATATTCCACAATTCCATACGTAAGTAAATAAAAGCAAAATAAGAAACAACATCTACAGAACTGAACAATCACAGGGCAATCTGTATAAAACCAATACCTTGGAGTTACTAATAATCCATAATTGTCCAGATTTCTGGAGAAACTAGGAACCGAGTCCAAGTTCAACAGCGAACAGGAGGGCTGGGGTAGTGATTCAACAACCCTGTCCTCTCACCTTCTCCCACCCCAAACAACACCCCCCACACCCAACCACCCCTCCCCC
>WBMW01000579.1:96525-220746 GCA_013396635.1 Penelope pileata
CCCCCACCCCACCCCCCCGCCCCCCCCCCCCAAACAAAAAAAGAAAAAAAGGTCATTTAAATTTTAAATATTTTCTGTTGAAGTTTGGTAATTTTTAATAGTATTTTGGTAAGGTCATTGTTAATTTCTAAGCACTCCCTTTCACGAAAAGAATCATTGCCAAAAAGTTACAGGTGAGCCTGTTCCTTCAAGTCCTCCACCTCTCTGTCTTCCTTTCCTCCTTGCCCATGAACACGTATTAGAAAGTCTGAAAAGCTATTGCTATGGTATTAATGTTCCAGTTGTAGATACTCCAAAAGTATTCAGAACAATGACCCTTGCTCATGCATACCTCTCCTTCTCGTACAGGGCACATATTAAAACAAGCCTAAACATTGTACCAAGTGAGCTCTTTGTAATCATCCTTTCTCTTGTTTGGACTTAGAATGCGTTTTTGCTCTATCTCAGAGTCCCTGGGCTGCACAGCCACATTTTGATCACCTCTTCATAAGAGCACAGAATGCCATAAATAAGTGTTTATCACATCATGATGAAGCTAGACTTATTTTCCCCTACTTGTCAGATCTGAGTGGATACAATAAAAATTCACACTGAACACAGCTAACTCTGGCCAAGCAGGGAATTTCCAGGAGAATACTTTTTAATTCTCTTTTTCTTTTTAATCTAAATATTTGAAACCTTTTCAGAAATAATGTACTTTGTTACCATAGTCATGGCTTCTAGAAAAAAAAAAAGAAAAAGAAAAAAAGAAAATAGAGGTGGCACTTCTCACAATTGAAGCTTCACAAAAAGTTGTTAGCATCTAGGTAATGAGCAACTAAATAAAGGAAACAAATGTCTGAAGCCCACAGATGCTTTCAGAGAATACTAAAATATGAGTTATCAACACACAGAGTTTACACAACATACGCTCATATTCTGAAAAGCCAGTTGTAGCTATGACCCACCAGAACAGCTACTACTTAATGTGCTCCATCTCATTGCACAGGAAAGGAAATGGCAGGTTCCAGAAGTCAGCTAAATAACAGAACTCGGCTGAAAATACAGCAAATGCATGCTAAGGTATGAGTTTACTTTTTTTATGTGCTCTAATTCTTGTTGTATCTGGGATATGAGTACACATCGTATTTCTGATCTTAAAGCTCCCACACGCCAATCTGCTTAAAAAACAAACAAACAAAACAAACAAAAACAAACAAACAAAAAAAAACAGAACAAAACAAAAAATCCACTCTGCTCATTAATTGCTATTACTTTTCATGCAGGCCGCATGCCATTGCACCATCATGACGGCAGCTCTTTCTTGCCGAGTGGCTCCGCCTGGCAGTGGGTGCACGCTCATCACTCAGCAACAACAAAACCATGGGTGTGCAATTCGCAATGTCTGAGCTGAAATCAAGACAATGGGAGGGCACAGTGCAGTGCTAACTCAAGTTATGGCAAATAATTTTATGCATTTTGATACATTGGCTAAAC
The DNA here is from genome assembly GCA_013396635.1 of Penelope pileata. Lineage (NCBI taxonomy): Eukaryota > Metazoa > Chordata > Aves > Galliformes > Cracidae > Penelope > Penelope pileata. The sequence goes on from WBMW01000579.1 coordinate 98,002, forward strand.
ACAGTCCTGTGAACAGTGAAGAATATGCAGCCTTGCTTTCTGTTTTGATAAAGGAATTTGAGAATAAGTTTCAAGATTGCCAATAAAATCATCAACTTTTTGGTAAGTTTGTGACTCCATTTTCAGTCAACATAAATACATTACCTGCAAATTTTCAAATGGAATGGACAGAGTTGCAATCAGATATTTCACTCAAAGAAAATATTGATCATGTGTCTCTACTAGACTTTTATAAGACCTCTCTTAACAGAGAAAAATGTCCCTCACTTCAAAATCATGCCTTATTCACATCATCACTTTTTGGCAGTACATACATTTGTGAAAAACTGTTTTCAAGGATGAAGCACAAGAAGAATAAAATTTCATCAAGAACTCTGCCAAACACCTTGAGAACTCACTAAGAATTGCAACCACTTCCACTGAACCAGATTAATGCATTAGTTTTACAAAAGCAAGATCAAATACCCCACCAGTTTTGTTTTTGTCGCTTTTCTTCATGTTTTAATAAAAAGTATTTCAAAAAAAAAAGTTTTGTTAGTTATATATATTAACTATATTATATATATTATACACAGCCCAAGACAATTCCTCCTCACTCAGTGTGGCCCAGGCAAGTGAAAAGATAGGACACCCATGCATTAAAGTAAAACTTAGATACTTCACTACAGTTGAAGCACAGCTGACCTTCAGACCTCCTCTCCGCATGCTAAACTTAGCCAACAGTTTGTAATTGCAGCAGATGGCAATAGGCTTAATATGCACATGTGAACTTTATAAGGTCTGTTCTTGTACCCAAAGAAGAGACATGGAAATGTATCAAGGTCATTGAAGCCTTTTCTTTTCTCTCCAACTTAAATGGGAGTTGGGGGGATGGGAAGAAAGACAGGACAGAATTAGAAAAAAGTGTTTGCTGTGGTTTTTCAGTGTCTCTGTAGCACCATGTCCACACTGGTAGGTAATACATACTCTGCTAGTCCCACTACTTTGTCTTTATTTTATCTTTGTTTTAAAAGGCAACTCCACCCCTCCCTCTATGAAAAATATCTTAACTTCATCATGAGAATTTAATAATTCAATAATGATTACTATTACTGCTGATAATCATCATCAAGAACTCTCCCTACTTCCTCCATTCAATAAAAAGTTCTATGATTTAGCACATGTAACACAGCAGCTTATACTCAAGCAGTTAAAATGAATTTTAAAAATCATATTACCTTCCCTCAAGTAGTTTTATTTCTCACCTAGCCCCTAACAAAATTTTTCTGAAGATATTTTTTATTGTTTCATTTATACATTAGCTTTCCCAGTTCATGGAGATGTTGGAATATGAATTTATGAATATATTAATGAATACAAATCACTCTCTACATCAGATAATAAGCATTATACTGACTACTACAGTATGCCTTATCAATACAAGGAATGATTAAAAGCCCATTTACTGTCAGTGTTAATGTTTCTTGACTTTCTTCTCCATTTCAGAGCTATGCTAGAAGTTGGACCTATGCTTACTACCTGTTGGCAAATTTAAGAAACCAAAAGACAAGTTTAAAGCAGGTGATTTTCTCATATATTCTTACAGCACAAGTGTAAATGCAGGCTGATACAACTGAGACGTACAACCACACAGACACAAGAAACAGATTCATAGCAGAGGGGATTTGCCATGCTGATTAAATCAATGGTTTAGGAAGTATGTTTATCCTCTTTTAAAGATTGGCTAATATTAGGTGCTTCCAGGCAAGTTTTGAACTGCTGTATCAGACAGTTTTACAGCAAAAAACCCCACTTATTAGATAAGTGTATTCCTAATCCTGCGAAGTCACCAAGTGCCTGGAAGCATGACAGCTGATATTTCTTTCAGTTTTTTAATCCAATTTAGAACAGCTGAAATCAGCTTAAGGAATGAGTTAATAGAAAACAGAATAATTGTCTTAGATTTCAGCATAAACAACCTGTAAAAATAACGATTAAGGTGTAAGAGAAAAAAAAAAAAGCAGGTTGAGGTGAAAATTCCAGACAAAAAAAAAAACATGTGTGATAAGACGGAAAGTTTGCAAGAGGAAAGTAGGTTTGAAGAAGTGCAGCAAGTAGGAGCACCCAAGGATCTTCTCTCTCATTGAAGAAAAGTGCAAGTCAAAAACACAGCAGCTTCGTAAAAAGCTATCTATAATTTGAATCTGAAGAGTAATTTTATTTCTCTTTGGGTAATGAAAAAACAAATGTAGTCAGATATATTGTATACATATTTGCAGAACAAAATCTAGGAAGAAGAAAAAAAGAAGAGGAAAGAAGAATACTTTGGAACTTAAGCCAGAAAGGAGAAATAAATATGGACAAAACATCTTCACTGTTTGCTTTTCTTTGATCTATCATTTACAAAGTCTCCCATAATTCAGCCATTGGCAACGAGCCAAGTTAACATAAGCTGCTTCAAAAAATAAAAATTTTCAAATGTTGATGTGATAGCTAATCCAGCAAAGATAAAAACAGGATGATGACAAGAGAAAATAAAAGAACCCACAGCCCCATGAAGGAGGTAAACAAAAATGCATTCTGCAACGTAAATATTTCTCTTGGTCCTCTCTCAAGTGGCCAGGCAGCAATGACGGAGAAGCCTTTTCATCACCAAGCTTGAAATGAGAGTAGCAACATTATTGTGAAACATTCCCATTCACATGGGCATATAGTCATAGCAGCTACTACCTTGATATGAGTGTTGCAGAATTCTTTACATAGGATTGAGTTTGAAGACTTGGAGACTTGAAACCCTTCAATGAGAATTTTTCTTAAACATCAAGCTATGCAGAGAATACATTGTACCAACCATCACTGCCTTGTGGAAGCTGCCAGTAACAACCTCGACAGACCTTCAGATTCCTTGAACTCTGTCACTCATCAATCCTGCCTCTCCTGTTGGCTTTATAAACTGAAATTTTTGAAGACTGAAATACACTGACAATGTTCATTTTGATTGTAACAGCCATTAAGGGAGCAGACCCTTACAGATAAATTGTGAACAGCTCAGGACTCTCACACGTTTTGGTGAACTTTCACCTTCTACACCACAGCCATGTCTCATGCAGAAATTCTGCTCTTCCTCAGCTGAAAAAACAGCATTCTGTTTTGAGAGAGTGGTAAAGGAAGAAGATATGTTAGATTTGTCTTTCAGGCCTAATACAAATACTTTCCTTTTCCTCTGGCTATCCATAACATAAATGCTTTTAGTAATTCCTAGGTGGCTACACAGACCGAAGATGAAAGAAGCAGGCAAGAGCTGAGACTGGACTGAGCCACTCATCTCATCAGGAAGGGGATGGAACTTTATTCCAAGCCTTTCATAGTTCTAGCAACTTGCCAAAAAATAAAAAGCATGATGGTTTCAAAAGATTTTAATTTTAACTGGCCTATTGGTCATAAACTCAATTGAAACCAAACTGAATGGCTTCTGGAATACTATTCTTTTTTCCTTTTTGCTATTACCAAATATAATTTTTTATTATTACTGTTGCAATTTCTTGGATCAGACAATTAAACAAAGAGTTTCTTGAAGCATAATTGAATTAATAGAAAAAAGTTTTCATTTTGATATAGGAGTACCTGTGCCAGACTAAAGTCAGCTTCCTAAGAAGTTTGGTATAGGCCAAGAAACTAAGACATTATACTTGGCAGACAATCTCCCCTCACAGGGATATATGAAAGGACTTGATAGTAGCTATTAAATCACATCTTGAATTCCAGGTGAAGCAGTAACATATCACCTCACAATGGAACTTTGGTCATTTCAGCAGCATTATTATTTGACAGATTACTGAAGAATCTAGAGCAAAGTGGCCTGCAAACAGTTACAGGAGAGAATGGAAGCAAGGACAGGAAAAAATGTTACCTGGGTGGTAAATCTGGGACCTAATCCACACTCTAGAGTAGAAATCCCCTTACAAGACAGTAGGAGAAGGATTAGACCTGTGGGCAAATGAACTGAACCAAAAATATACTTTAGGTGAAAAAAATAAATGAACACTTCCATTTTGTTTATTGGATCAGTGTGTTGTTGTGTTAGCTCTGGGCTGAGCTCTGGTTGCTTTGTTGTGCATTCTTGAAGAGGTGAACTCTCAATGGACTTTCTACAAAGCTGGAGTTCCAGCAGTGTTTGCATGCTGGCAACTTAGACGGTTGGGACATGAGATTATAACAGCAAAACAGCAAGAGAGGTACTTTTAGTGAAGTTTTACAGTAAAATTGCCACTGTTGCAGTACAGCCCTCCCCAGATGTGCATTCTCATCCCTTCCCTTGTGAAAGTCCTGATACTTGTGCAATTGCACACAGGAAAATTCCAGAAACTAATTCACAATAAAGGTGAGTTTAATATTTCATCACATCTTTCCGATACTGCTGATTCCATGGTGATGCAGAATTAGTATCTGAACAAACAAAGAAGCAGTAATACCTAAAGAAGGGTAGACTTCAGCAGCTCCTATTTTAGTCAATTTGGTTGTTAACCTTCCCTACATTTAAAAAAGACCAGGACAGTGAGAAAGCCCTTGCCTCTACTTTTTACCATACCAAGGAAACTTAAAAGACCCAAACAGCCTGGACCTATATACCATAATTCAGTGTCTATAGGAGAACTGCTCATCATTAGTGGTACCATGTGCTTGGATATTTTATAACAGAGCTCTCTTCAGTAGAGTGTGATTTCTCCGAAGTCCTGTCACTAATAGCTGTGACACTCAGTGGTTCAGATTCCTGAAGTGATATAGCTCCAATCCTTTTAGAGACTTCATTTTTCATGAAGCCTAGTGTCTTAGCACTTCAACAGGCCATAAAATATCTTTATGAAGTTTGGCAACAGCGTTATGCACAAACTGAAAGCTAGAGAGTTTCACTTTGTCAGATTCAGTGATGTGGCAGATTTATGGATAGAAGGGAAAAAAGGACAGCTGCTGGCTTCCTCCCCATATAGTACTGTTTATTAAACAATATAAATGCATCTGCATAAACTCCCTTATATATATGCTTGCACTATTCCCTGAGGAAAAAGGAAGTGTATGTATATGGGCTTAGGAAATGTCCTCACAGCAATAACGTTCACAACTTGCTTCATCCGTTATTTTTTTGCTCTTTTTTTTTTTTTTTTTACAAATGACAAAAGGTGGGAATTTAGCAAAATGCACCTTTATGAGCTCTCTTGCCTCCATGTATTAAGAAGATACATGTGCTTTATTTTTTTGTCATTTAAAAAACCTTTACAAAAGCATTTATGAGCTATAATTTATCATAGGAGACAAGAGGGAAGTTAAACACATGCAAAAATAACCTAATCTGAAGGACATCAGTTCTCACCTTCTTTCTATATTTCAGAGTCCCATTCAAATTGCTGTATTGGTTTAGACCATTAGCTTGCTTGTTCCAGTAGCTAGTACTAGCCAATAGCAGATATTACTGAAACAAAATACACAATAATTGGTTAATCATATTTCTGTTGAATTGTCATTCAATAAAATACTCACATCAAAAATATTTTCAGTATCCCTAAATGTGTGCAAAGTCTTAAACCTAGAATTCTTTCTGATCATACCAATATCTTGTAAACAAAAAATTCAGTTTGAAAGAAATTATGTAAAATTTAAACCATCTCATTTTCACTTCTAAATGGAAAGTCAAAGAATGATTGAGGCTGGAAGGGATCTCTGGAGGTCATTTTGTCCAACTTCCTAATGTTAGGTTATTAAACAGTATAAAAGAAGGATATGTTTCTTTCCTATACAACTTTCTCCTTTTTTCTACTTTATCTCTCTTCTCTCCCGACAAAATCCTCAAAACATAGCATCTTTTTCTATTCTAGATAAAGTGAAAATTTTCCTTTGATAAATACCATGACTTAATCACAATTTAAGCTCCTGACCCTAGTTTCACCTCTTGCGGAATGAATATTCATGCTGTTTATGACTGTAAGAGTAACCTCCATAATGACTATGAACTATTAGTCAAATGGTGAGAGTTTTTCAATAACACCTTGGTAAATACTTTGACTTTATCTTCAAGACAGAATTCATCCTCTAAAATATATTTATTTAGGATCAATAAAATGAAGATGAAAACATGAGAGATGGCTTTGATATTAATTTCTCTTCCTGCTCTAGAACTGGCTAAACCTAGAAACAGGAAATACAAAAAAATGCCTAAGGCCTTAGCTATATTCAGTCTGTGAAAATTAAGTCATTTGATAATACCATTTTATTACATTAGTTCCTTTCTAATGTAGAATGCATAGAAAGGCTGAGATCTCTCGTTTTTTGCGTTCCCAGAGCTTAATTAAATATAATACATATATACGTATACATACACAAACACACTATACATACACAATCACGTAGCATTAATAAGATTACATAGTTTTATGAAAGTATTTTAAGATCAGACTTTTATTCTGTCATACTTTCTGTTTTGTTTTGAGAGCAGTAGATAAAAGCAAAAAGTATTTGGGAAAAAATCGTTCCTTACATTTGTGGACAGAAAGCGTGCACACAGATTTATACTGAAAGAGTATCTTCTTCATTCTCAGATCAGTCAAATAATTGGTTTATTATTATTATTTTATTTTTCTTTTATTTGTCTCCCCCCATCCCTTTATGCATGCGGACTTGTACCTCTAAAGAAATAAACAATTCCGTAGAACCCCCTTGCAGTAAATAGATTAGCTCAATTGTGAAGATGTGTGTCATTGCTTAACGAGCAGAAAGATACTTGTTTTTTTAAAAAAAATAGTACATTATTGGGGAGTCAATCATTTACTTGCTATGATAATTGATTTTTGTATGCTATGTGAATTGTTTGCTAATTCTCTTTTCCACAGAGGGTCTGTGGCAAAACATAAGTTTTCCTTTAAGCTATGAGAAACTATATCTTTCCATCTTCCCTTAGTATAAGATATAACAATAAAAACAGTAGATTCTTGTGCGAAAATTTGCCACAGGTAAATGTTACTCTGCCAGAGATTGTAACTTCTCACTAGTTGTGGTTTTCAAACATTCATTATCTACACACAACTGGATTGAAACCTTCCTAGGCTTGCCCAGCTTAATAGACCTTAATATTGTCACCATTTTTATTTTCTGTCATTAATGAACATGAATTCAGCAAGATCAAGTAAAAGACCTAAGTGAAGTCAACAAGGACACTTGTGTGTTCACAGAATATTTCATGGAAGGGGTATTGATTTTTTTTTTTAATTCTGTCTAAAGAAGTCAAAATACAGCAGTGACCATAGATATGTAGAACTGCTTTCTTAGCACACTGAGGAAGCAAATCTTTAAGTCAAATGTCTACCAGATTCTATTCACTTAGGGGAGGAAATGCTTGCATTAACTTCTTTGTAAACTGTACCATATATGCAAGACTATAAAGAGAACAAGCAGAAGACCAGTCATAGCTGCTAGTTTGTAAGTCTATACGGATGGACTTTCTTCCTCATCTTTCTGTATTTTATGACAATAATGGTTACTGGGTTTGCATTGCATTGTACTTTTAAAAGAATACTTTGAAAATTGATTGCAGACATAGGACCCTCCCCAAAAGTTTGTTCTTCTTGATTTATCCATTCACATAATAGAAGATAGCTTTTTTGTTAAGGTACTAAAATTTAGAGGGGAAAAATAACCACCAACAAATATCAATAAAAATAACTTCTATTTCCCATGATCCAAAAATGCAGAACATGAATTGCCACAAGGACAGAAGTATACATCATTAAAAGCTGCCCATCAATACACAATAAAAGGTTCAACTTAGTTCCTAGACTCTGACTCAGTTTGAAAGCCAAACATATACAAAGCATGGATTGTGCCCTTCACAGTGATATTTAAGCAAGTATTGTCTAATTGGCAGTATGCAAAAAAGTCCATGACCTGTGCTAGCTTCCATTTCCCACTTCTGAGGAACTGCTTTGTCATTACAGAAACACTTCTGGATGGCAGTGATAGAGAGGATCCACTCCCCGGGGAAAAATATTTCAGTCACATACTAGCTTGCATTGACTTACAGACACTTACACAATGGCAACTGTGTTGTTGACATCCAAAAAGCAGCGTAAGCAATTCTTCTTTGCTTCTGGCCTCCTAAAATCTCACCCTGCCTTAAATCTCTGACTAATAGCCAAATAATTGAGTTCTGTTTTCCCAACAGTTTTGCATTCAGGTTAGGGCTTGATTGATCATGTGAGGACAGCCTGGGTCTGTCCTGCCATTTCGAGATCATCCAAAATAATGGCCACTAGTATCCCATTGTTTAAAATGTAATTAACTGGAAGCATTTTGTCTAAATTTTTAAGTATGATATCTAATTTTATCTATCTTTTGTGGCCACCAAACCATGGAGAGTTTACAGAGCAGCATTTACACCATGCTTGATCAATTATCTCAGAACTGCCTATAGACAGCAATTGCATGAATTATAATATAAAACCCATCTATTATTCATTTTCTCACACTATTTCACTTAAAAACTACATCCAGCTATAATGTCACCCACCAAAGATGTTCTAATGAGCTGTTCTCAGATATCCAGCCATAAATTATTCCAGATATTCCCTATCAGCCCCAAACTGCTAATCAACACAAATACTGACTATTGCTATTTCTGGAGAGCTTTACTTTCTCTAAGTAAGTAATGTAAGTGGAGGAGGAAAAAGATTTTCAGAATCAGAACCAAGATTGTGTAGATTTTATTTTTTTGATTGAAGAAAGTACATGATGAATTTTTAAAAATTCTATCTGCAGAATTGAAACACAGTCAAAGAAAATTACTAACATTGAACAAAGGGGCATATCATCAATGCTGAAAGTTCTGTAAAAGTCACTGCAACTCAGAGGTCTTTTCCTTATAATTTAATGGTCCAAGGTCAGCTGACCTAAAATGAGAAATAGATATATGTAGTTTTAAAAACAAGCAGGAAAATGTTGGAAGAAACAGCCTGCAGCTACAAGATCTTGGCCTGTGAGCTTGTTAGATTTTTGCAGTTTCAGAGGCAGCAAGGATCAATACTTGAGCGACAGACTAGCATGGGAAATGATTTGGATGTTTCAGAAGTGTGACGGAGTTTCAATAACAAGTTCTATTCTTCAGATGAGATTTACAACAACAGATTCTAAGCCAGAATATGCAATAATATAAGTAATCTCATCTTTTGTTCCCCTCTGTAATCGATAGTACTACCTTCTTCCATTCCAGAGATCATTAGCATTAATAGCTGTCTTCAACTAGTTTAAGGCATTTTATGCCAAGTCTTCAAGGAGTGACAGATGTCAGGTCTGACACCACAAAAGTATTGGAAGATATGAATGCAACTGGTATGGGAAGTTATAGATTCCCAGTAGAAGTAACTTCAGCATCTACTTTCCCAAGAACAATCAGTATTAAGAAAAATAAATTAACAAAACAAACTAAAAAAAACAGCTACCACATAATAAAATAGTCTTAAATCTAGAAAAATTCTGTAGACTGAAGATCATGGTCTATTTTCCAGAAACTTGAACTGATTTTTGGAGTCATAATAATTCTAAAAAGCCCATAGGGACAGAAGGCATACTACTTTTTCCAAGGAAAGTTGGCATATAAATATAGGATAATAACAGTTATCCTGTATTTAAGGTGTAAACATAACAGACAGTATTAATAAAGAACTTTGTCTATAAACAACAGCTTATGCTAAATAAGAAACAACTGCCACATAATGGGGGCCAGACTTCTTTGAGTACAGCAGCTTGTGCTCCACAGCATTTTCAACAGAAATCCTAAAGAAATAATCTATTCAGTTTTCCTCGTACCAATTAAAATGATGTGGCTATCCTAATAAATGTCAGGCAGACTTGTGTATCTCCCTATGAATATACAGACTATTACATTCTACAAACATAAAATTCAGGATGCAAGTTTGGCACACATTTGCAAGAATTAATATTTTTAATAGGGCTTCAAACATAAATGGCTCTTACCTTGGGTTTCGATCCCCCACTCAAACTTCATAAACACTGCTAGAATCTTTTCTGCAGAATGATATAGAGTGGCCATTATCTCAAAAGGACTTTACAACTTTCTGATATCCATCTCCAGAAATTATATCTGAGATTCCATATAAACCTGTGTTGTAGGCTTGAGTGGTATTTTCACGAACTACCTCTAAGCTTGCAGAAAAAGGCATAAGACAAACAACCTTAGCACAGAAAAGGATATGTAAGAGAAAGCTCCAAGGTATGGATGATTTTTCATGTTTTTTTTGTATATAGCATACTTTAAGAATAGTAATGAATAACATACACTGTTCCGTTTTTTGCACAATACTGATCTATTAAAATTCCACTGTATTACATACATATACATGCACACGTACACCATTACATTTTCTGTTAATATCTCTGCTAGCTAAAAAGCATCAAAACTGCCACTGACTTGAACACCATTAATTTCATTTTTCTACTGGACAACTACAAGGAAGTAAATCAGATGCTCTGAGGTAACATAGCAATGCCTGTCAACATGACAATGCAGCAGTTTCTTACGAACAACATGATACATTGTGATTCAAAAAGACAGAAAACACAAATGATAAAAAACCCAATTACTGGCTGATAAAAATATGTAAATACTCTTTTCATACTGACAGTCCATAAAACTGACTTGCAGCTAAGTGCAAGATGAAACTTAGGTCTCAGGCAGTTGATATATGACAAAGTTTCCTAAATTCTTCTGATCTGAGCCCTGTAATAATCCACCCAAGGCTGCAGGTGTTACACCTCACAGATCACTGTTTTATAGTTTAATACATTTTCTTCCAGCAAAGCAGTGCATAAACAAGTGCTTTAGTAATTAAACAAATGTTGCAGAGGCATGTAATGGTACCCATACCTCACTTCTATGAGTTTGGTTATCTATATAATAGACTTAATTGCTCCCACAGTGAAGGACACCATGGATTTCTGCCAGACCCATCTGAAGGAGCCTTCTACTTTGTGTGACGAGCATGAAAATCAAACAATTCCACTGTGAACTTACAGAGACTGTCAGAACTGTTCTGTCCCCTAGAAAGGGCAAAATAGCAGTTGCATATCTGGCCAGTCACATCACATGAAGGAGTAAATAAACTGGCTTATTTACCAGCTCCTCCAAATGAAGCCTGTGTATCTTGGAGTAAATTCATGGATTTAAGACTTATGCATCAAGTAACCTTAAATTCAATTGCATTTCTTTTATTAAGCCAAGAACTAGCTGCAATGTGGAACGCTCTCCAAAAGAGTAAACAGGGACAACGGAAGTGCAGTCTCTTGCATGACTAGAATCCAGAATAAATCAAAATGCCTTGAACAAAAAAGACACTGATTTTAGCAGCTGGATTGGGTAACTAAGAGTGTTGTAGAAGCTGGTTGCTACAACAGCAGCAAAGGATTCAATTTGGTCAGCTCAGAGTTCCTTCCATTTCTGTGTTTCTCAGCTGACAAACAGGGTTATGATTACTAATAGTAATCTAAAGAAAAAAGAAGACTCTAGTAACCTAAGATAAATTTTAAGGAAAACACACAAACAACCACCAAGAAAAAAAACATACTAGAATTGAGGGTGTAATAGGCAAGATCAGTGTTAGGTGCCTCTGTGGTCAGAAGTATCAGACAATGGGAACCTTCAACGAAGCTGTGGAGGGATTCCAGAGAAATTTTATGAAGTTGTTAGAGAAAATGAGAGGTGTTTTAGTAGTCAAGCAAAGAAGGCAGCTGCCAATATTTGAAATAGAACTGATTAACATTTTCTGTTGTTCCAGTGTGTGTGTGGGGGTCATTACTGTTTCAGATATGAAATTCCTATAAACTGTGAATTTCAGAAAACTAGGAAATTGACATTTAAACTCAATTACAGCATATGGGAGTACAATTTCTAGAATTTCAGTGCTTTGTCTTCAGTAACAGAAGACAAAGAAGGCTTTAGAAAAAATGGGAGTGTCTAAATACATAAATGAATGGTGCTTTTAAACTGCAGGAGTAGGCACCATTTGTGAACAGGCATCTACCAAGGCAACTATCTTTAGCTTCTACTTATGTTAGTACAGAGCTGGCAATATAAACACTAGTGCTTTCTTGTATCTCAGAAATCAGCAATAGCTTGTGCAACAGTTCTCTCTCACCACAGTCACTAGACTCTGAAAAATTTAACAGCACCTTTCTTTGGTTTCTCAGAAAACATGCTTAGAAACTACCAGATGCTAAGATCCCTCGCAGTCTGAAAGCCTTCTTTCCTACAGTACTGCATCATCTCTTTTGGGAATAGAGAATCACAGAATCACACTGAATTGTAGGTTTGCAAGAGACCTTTGGAGAACACCTAGTCCAACACCCCTGCTAAAGCAAGTTCCCTACAGCAAGTTACACATGAAAGTGTCCAGGTGGGTTTCAAATATCTCCGAAGAAGAAGATACCACAACCCCTCCGGGCATCTTGTTCCAGTGCTCTGTCACTCTCAAAGGTTTTTCCTCATGTTCATATGGAACTTCCTGTGCTCTAGGTTGTGCCCATTGACCCTTGACCTGTCAATGGGCACAATCAAAAAGGGCCTGGCCCCATCCACTTGGCTCCTGAGTATTAGACACTTGTAAGCAATGATAAAATCAATGCTCAGTCTTCTCTTCTCCAGGCTGAATAGCCTCAGGTCTCCCAGCCTTTCCTCATAAGGGAGACCCTCCAGGCTCCTAATCAACCTTGTGGCCCTCTGCTGGACTCTCTCTAGAAGATCCCTGTCTTTTTTGAGCTGGGGAGTCCAGAACTAGACATAGTACTCCAGATGTGGCCTCACCAGGGCAGAGTAGAGGGGGAGGATCACCTCCCTCGACCTGCTGGCCACACTCTTTTTAATGCACTCCAGGACACTAGTGGCCTTCTTGGCCACCAGGGTACGCTGCTGGCTCATGGTAAATCTACTGTCCACCAGGACAACCAGGTCCCTTTCTGCAGAGATCCTTTCCAGCAGGTCAGCCCCTAACATGCACTGATGCATGCAGATGTTCGTCCCCAGGTGTAGTACTCTGCACTCGCCCCTGTTGAACCTCATTAGGTTACTCTCCGCTCAGCTCTCCAGCCTGTCCAGGTCTCACTGAACAGCAGCACACCCTTCTGGCGTGTCATCCTCTCCTCCCAGCTTTGTATCATCAGCAAACTTGCTGAAGATGCATTCTATTCGTTCATCCAGCTCATTGACGAAGATGTTGAGCAAGACCCCAGTACTGAACCTTAGAGAACATCACTAGTAACAGGCCTCCACCTAGAGTCTGCACCACTGATTACAACCCTCTGAGCTCTGCCAGTCAGACTGTTCTCAGTACATCTCACTGTCCGCTCATCTAAGTTTAGCTTCTCTAAGCGAGAAGAATGCATATTTTGGTTTGGACAATGATTTCTTCTGGACAATACAAAGACAAGGAATTTAGCTAAAGGAAAATTGAAATAATTGAAATAATACATATGTACACACTGTGTACATATACTGTGTACATCTGTGAGTGTGCATATATATGTATTTATATACATATATATGTATTCACATATATACCTATGTGCCTATCTGAGAGGAAGGAAAGGGAACAGCGTTTTACCTCCTTTGAGTATCGGAAAAAAAAAAATAGAAGGGAAACAATTGCAAGCTGAAATTTTCTGTTCTGAGCTTTCTATTCTGCACTGCAGACCATGTGGCTAAGCCTATTGACCTAAATGAGCTCAGAGTCTAGCCTGAGTGTCTTAGCAAAGGCTGAAGGACTGCAGTGCTTTGTATGATGCTTATGTAAAACAGTCTTTCATTATACCAATCAACTTTTATTACTGAACAAAATCAGTTCAGTTGCAAAAGCATTTGATGTGTCAGCAAAATAGCTTTTTGTTCAGTCTTTAAGTTTTCCAAAGGAAGGGCTCTCAACTTGTTTCTTGCCAGCAAATCAAAATGAAAAGCCATTACAATTTTGTCGCAGTTTCAAAGGCAAACTGCCGTAAAAGATTTTACACAAATTTTACAAAATAAAGTCCCTGAGATCTGTTGTTTGTGTAGTTAAAACAGGCTGATTTAATTTGAGAAGTAACAGTTCAGCAAACAACGACATTCTCATGGGCCATAGAACACAGCACTCCAAAGGCATTGGCATAGTATGTCTGCCAGTAAATTCAACATATATCAATGGTTAATTCTGAGGATTGATTTTTAGTCATTATTGCAGTAACAATGGACTTTCCAGAAAACAAAAGAGAATAGTCTAGAAGTTGTAGGAAGAAGAGCAGAAACAAAGTTTGGACCTCTTCATTGGTATCACTCAGCTATGGACTGGAAAAAAGGGTAGTGGTGCGTTGCTTGATACCCAAGTCCAACTCCTTGCAAACTCCCTATTATTTACAAAAATATTGTGAAGAGACGCCCCGCTAGATGGCAATGAGTAGAGTAAGCAGAATTCCTGGGGAACAATCCCTTCTTATGCTGTGATGCTGATGTCTGTACAAGCCAAATTAGAGGCACTTCTCTCAGTAGAAATTATCAATAGACATTGGGCATTGTATTGTGCTGAGGGCAAAACACTGCTTCACCAGTGAGGTCGGTTAGCTTACATTACTGAGCTGTGCACTCCACTGCAGGAAGTTCACTTTCTAACAGTATTTCTAATTGGCTTTACTTGCGCTTTTGTTCATTGAACATTAACTCTCAACAGAAAGCTACTGCAACAATGGCTAACAATTCTTCAATGTAGAGAACACAAGTATTCAGGCAGGGTATCTGTGTACAACACTGAGACAACTGTCTGTTTTTTATTCAGTTTCCACATTAAAAAAAAGGAAAACTCGAATGAGATTTGAGATAACTTGTATTATAGAAGGATGTGCTTTTGACTTGACAAAAAACCAGGTGACCTAATTGTGGCACACAGTAGTACACAGAAGAGTGTTACTTGAAATCAGAAAACAGATTTTTTTTTTCTTATTACTCAGAAAACTCTACAAATGTCATGAGTAGGAGTTGGACTTTCAGCTGAACAGTTGATAAACATTTAATCAATGAAAGTTAAAGGATGTGGAAAACTCTCCATTGTTAAATGTATCGTTTCCAGTAAATTGATCTAGGATAGCTTTTAATCACAGCTTACTCAGCTAAACAGAGGGATCACTGAGGAAGTAATTTTGTGATCTGCTATATACCACTGTACCAGAAATAATATTCTCTCTAACATTCAAGTCCATGAATTTCTGCAGGAAATCTTAATATGTGGAAGAAGGACACACTCATTTTTCTTTTCTATAGAGAGAGGTTGTCCTGGACATGAAATCCACATAGTTTTGCTGCACCAGGAGCAAGGTTTATCATCCTCACAGGGGCAGTAGTGCTGGTAACAAGAATTGAAGGCACTGCATGGGATGAGATATAGCTGAAGAGACAACGCTCAGATGAATGCAGGCTGACAGAAAGGAGCCAAGAGGAAAAATAGGATTTTATGAGGCTGAGGTGGCACAAGGGAAACATAAGCAGCCAGGAAAGCCTTTTGGACCAAATACAGTTAATGTCACCATACTAGCCTAGGTGCATAGCCTTCAGCATGCTGTGTTGCGCTCAAAAGCTGAAAAGCAAAGGATAAGGGAATATGAAAAATGCCCTTTGTATGAGTGGAATATGTTTTAGAAGTAGAATAACATGCAAGGAAAAAGAAATAAGAAGACAGAAGAAGAAGAAAGAAAAACATATACTGTTAGGATGAGTCACATGCAACCCACAACAGAGATGAGCAAATTTCTGTCTCTGGACCACTGTAGTTATTCTGTAAGGCAGTAAAAGATTCAGTATCACTTGCATGTTTCTCCAAAGAGCTAGTCAGTGCACAGGCAGGGATTTGAATAATTTACAGTGGAATGTCATTAATCCTACCACTCCAGGACCTTATCGAAGGGCAGATTAATGAGGGGTCATGTAACTTCAATGTGCTACTGCTAACACAAGCAATCACTCTGCTGCTTAACTATTATACTTCCACATTGAGGAGTGAACACTTTAATGAAAACAACAACTTCAAGTGGCTGTATAGGAAAAAGAAGCTTTTTAGCAGAGATAGCAAGGACTTAACATTTGGCCACAATTGCTTAGATTAATTAGTTCTGGAAAATTTCTGTTCCACTGTTTGAAAGTTAAGAAGCAATGATAACAAATAAATAAATCAACCCCATAATCTTGCTCTCTCGGACTTCTTGCCTTTTCTGTCTTCATTCCATGAGATAAGAAATGGAAAATGGGATCTGTGCCCTTGCACAATGAGGGGCAATATCTCGAACTGTGTGAGATCTGACATGGCCATCTGGGATGTTACTACTTCCGGCTCTTCTCCCTCCACCCCAACTAACAGGTGTGGCAGAGCGTACTGTTGCACCAATGTGGGGTCTTAGTTCACAGCACAGACATAGGTTTGTACTAATACATCCAGTTGAACTGAGGTGATTGCCAGTTCACTGGGAATAACTGGCTGCTTCCTCGCACTGAGTCCATTGCTGCATGTTTACCATTGAAGGCACACAGCCAGTGCATGCAGACCCTAAAGCTTGGCAGGAAAACAAAGTGATTTTAATGGATTTCATTACCGTTAACAACTTCACCTGTAAAAACACTATAAGTTCAACTGAGTGCGCAGTTGTAGTGTCTGATTAAAGGCTGGATAGTATAAAATACAATAACGTGCAATAAACAAAATGGTTAAAACACTTAGCCAGCCAGTGAAAGAACAGAAACTGAGATTCAATGAACGAACATCCTACAGTGTACAGTTTCTGAACTGACCCTTTGTATACGGTCTAGCTGCCCAGATGTTAGAAGGTCATCAATGTCTAAAAGATTTTTCTTTGTTGGGCTGAGCTAATATTGTCTACTGGACTGCAGACATACGGTAAAAGCAGGCACATGGAAAATGCTGCTCCTCCATTTCAGCTCTATCTAGGAAGTACAGGAAGTATTACTGAGATGATACTATACAGAACTGGCCAAAAGAGATGAAGCACAGACAGAATCCTTTGGTACAGAAGCTGAGCAATGCTAGTCTGCCCAGTACACTAGGAGAAAAAGGCAGTTTTCCTCTTTACATGAGGAGAATGAATAAAATTAATTTTGCTGAAACTGCATCACTTACACATAATTAAAGCTCATCTCAGTGATATCACCACAACACTGAAGCAAAATATTAAGAAGTGTATTTGGTGAGGTATATAAAATTATAGAAAATAATGATGATTAATAGTATGATGACAGGGTTAAATAAAAAGGGAAATTTTAAAGCTTGTAAAACCAAAAACATTCTGTTAACTCAGAAGTGGATTAGAGTGTTCAGAGTGCTTCAGGACTCGACACCATGTAAAGACTGATTTATACTTCAGGCATCATAATGTCTACCTACTTCAGAATGACAAATAGCGCTGCACAGAGATCTCAATGGCAGCCCCAGAGCACTAACAGCAAATGTCTTCCATCTTAATAGCTGAGCCTCTGCAATTCACCTCACTTAAAATTCCGAGCGCTTAACACTGCTCATTGCATCTAAATCCAGATACAAAAACCTTCAAATCAAACTATTTACCTCAAGTGAAATCTACCCTGAATAATTCATAAGCAGCAAGGAAGCTGGAAGTGAAGGAGCTGAAGAATGTTTTAATGAAGTCTAGAGTTTCAAATATAATGGTATAAAAGCTATTATGGATCTTTTCTAATCTTATAAGAAAGAATATCAGTCTCTGTACAATGAAAGATCCCAATGAACAGGAAAAGAAACACAGTTCAGGTGTCTTGTTGTCAGTGACTGATGCTGCTAACAGAATCACACAGATTACTGCAGAGAAAGGGCTGATATTTGAAGCAAATTCAAATGAAAGGTATGAAGGGTTAAGATTGATTCTCATTCTTCCTGCCCCCATGAAGGAGTATTGATCTTTACAATAGCTATAAGAAGCTGCAACTTAATTAGAATAAAGTATGAAAGTCAAGAAAATTACTCACTTAACATGACTTTTTCAGCTTTTAAAGACCAGGCAAAAAAAATTTACTTATTATGTATTATAGCCAGTCATTTCACTGTGGGAATCAAGGTTTTGTATTTTTGTATTTCAGAAAATCCTCTCTGCAGAATAGATAATACCAAAATGCTTGGTTGATACGTCTGGAGTATCAGTGACAACAAGCCAGCACTATCATCAAATAGCATCTGCCTTCCAAGCCAGCTGCTGACTTATTCTGAATTTAATTTTAACCACTTATCCAAAAAAAATTAAAAAATAAAATAAAATAAAAATTGAGATAGATTGTGAATTAAAAATTGAGATGTAGCACTAACTTTCTGAAATTCAGAAAAATTGGTATCTTCAGTCAATGTTCTTCTGTGTAGTGGGTAAGCAATGAGTTAATTCCTCTGTGTTTCTGATTAATTTTAATTAATCCTGATTTTATTCCTTCCCATCTAGTTTATGATATGGTAAATCTCTCACATACTGGACCAAATTTTTGCGAAGAGAGGCTGCTGCCACTTCTTGGAGAGGCAAGGATAACTTACCAAATACCTATGCAATAAGGGAAGCTACATGAAAAGACTGTTGTGCACAAAATTTTGCTAACAAACATAAAATGTATTCAGAGAACAACAAGGAAAAACTCAAGTGAACAAAAGTGGAAAGCAGCGCCATACAGACTCCATTAATAACTCCTTTTCTTCTGGGAAACTAGAGCATAATTTAAAAAAAAAAAAAAAAAAAAAAAAAAAACAAGCTTTTCCTACACCACTCATGTTTATCTTGTACTTTTGCTTTCAAAGTAATCCATGTAATACATGCAAAGTAGAAGTCTTTCCCCATGAAAGATTAGTTATCCAAAAAACACTGATAGGATAATTTT
Source organism: Penelope pileata (assembly GCA_013396635.1). NCBI lineage: Eukaryota > Metazoa > Chordata > Aves > Galliformes > Cracidae > Penelope > Penelope pileata. The sequence continues at coordinate 116,930 of WBMW01000579.1, forward strand.
GTTGACTATTAGCATTCATTGTTTGCTCTTTTTGAATCATCCTGCTTTTGCTGTATACGCAGGATTAAAAATTGCTTGTTGGTCACAACTCACCTCTGTAAATGCTCTAAGTAATCACTGAATATATTTCAAGATTTGGCTAGCTGACATTATTAGAAACTGCACTTTCTGTCCATGTTATTGAAGAAGAAAAAAAAAAGGTTAAAAATAACTTTAGTGCATTTGAGTTGTCATCAATACGTGGACACTGTTCTCTAATAGCCTATGCAATATGTATAAATTCCACCCCCCTTACCTGTTACATGTATTTCATATAAACAGCGTAAATATCCATTGCCCTTTTGTGGGTAATTTCATCTGCCTGCTTTGCACACTGGAATCAGTGTGACTAAAGGACCAAGTCTAACTACTTTTCCTATCCTTATTTGTGGAAAGTGTTTTTCAAACTCCCGTCTCACAGAAAGACACTTTCACAATTGCAGCCACAGCTCAAAAATAGAACAGAAAACATCTGTTAGGCTTCACAAGAATACACAAGGAAGAGCAAATAAGGTAACACCAGTTTTATGCCTGTTTACTAGCATAGACTCTTTAAATGGCTAGAAAAATCAAGATGATACAGAAAAATCCTATTCCAGATTCAATAAGGCAACAGAAACATCATCACCTGAAAGTAGACTACCAAACAAAATAAACTTAGAAAAAAAGTCCACTTTCAAGAGGATAACAGTACAATCCATTTATCAATGTACTTCAATACAAACTACTTCCCCATTCTGAAGCATTCTTCCTTCTCCCCAGTAACACTTTAAATGAATGACTCATATGTGATACAACACTTCAGGATGGACATTTCCTATCTACACATATAGGTGAGTAATTCAAAGTGAAAGATGCTAATTTATTTACTCTGAATTCCCACAAATCTGTGAGGATTTAAAAAAGAGCCAGAGACTGAACTCCCAATCTCTTGATCTCAGTCAGAGTTGCCTTCATGAAACAAACTTCAGTGTGATGTTCTATCTCTGCATTCAGGTTTAATAATCATTTTACAAAGAATATTTTATTCTTCCTAAAAATAATTTGATCTTCAGCATATAAGGCATAGTACAATGCACTCCTTATATATTGCAGTTCCTGTACACTTCCTGGTTTGGAAGATTTAAGCCTGTATGTATAAAAATGTTTTGTCACAGCAAAAGTAGTTTCAGAAGATGCATAACAACTGACTATATTGGAAAATCTAGGGTTTGCTAGAAGAACACTGATTTTGAGATGCATTAAAGTGAACTGGTAATTCTAATGTAAATCTGTATGAACATTTTACCTTCTAAGATTGTATGATTCACTAAAGACTCAAATTATGCATGATTCATGATGTTAATTCTTAAATTGAATATCATTGGAAATTTGAGTGTACAGGTGTTGCCAATTTATCTATTTCAGGGTGATCTGCCTCATTAATGCATTTTCTCTGTTCATCTTTATGCATGGTGTAGTAGGTTTCACAAATTGAAAACTTTTGATATGATAAATTGCAAAATAGTAGACCATTATAAACATGTATTCTGAAGATGCATTATGTCTGTGAACGTCTCTAACATGTTCTTGTGTTTAGATAATACACATTTGCTACAACAACATTACAGCTAATTTGGGTAAGGAAAAATTAAATCATTGTTATTTTATGAATTACTTGATATTATTATAAACTAGGATCTAAACTTCCAAGTATTAAAAGAGCCCAAGTGTTTGAGAAGTTTTGGATTGTACTGATTCAGCAGCTTAATTATGTTTTGTATCAGAACACCAAAAAGCCCATCTCTTTTGTAAACCTGTAAAGAGTATTTTTCTTCACTTCTAATGACTTTTTGCTTTTTAAGTAAAACCTTGTTTCTTGCAGGGTGCTCGTCGGTCTTTGATAGTCTATTCAGTGACCCTTAGTGAAATGGAAATTTAGAATTTTCCTAGATGGTGATGCAATTCCATTGATTTTGGGGAAGATTTGGATTACAAAATGCTGCCTTTTCACTCAGTATCTATCAGTTTTGGAGAAAACTGAGTTCAGTTCAGAAGGGAGAAGGAGTTAGAATGAAGACCAGACATATGAAGCTTCCTGTTCATTTTATGAGATTTGCTACAGCATACATTATGTTTCCCAATTAAAAGATTACAGTAACAACTACAAATGTTATGGCTGTGTGAAGAAACTTACCTATCCATTTTTTATTTCTGCCATGTTGTGCCTGCTCATGTCTTACTCTTTACAGGTTATTAGATCATATTCTAAATTACAAGTTAAATAGATTGCTCAGAACTGCCAACACAGTCAATTCAATAATGTCTAAGTAAGGTTTTAAGTCAATAACAGGGATTTCTCTCTTCATCTTAATATTTAAATAGTGTAAATATTAAATAATTATTTTAAACATTAAATAAATATAACCTCATGTTTAAATAATTTAAATAAAATACCAAGAGATGAAACAGACATTTTCTTCATCGTGGTCTTCTACAAAAACATGTAGATTTTTTTTGTAAGGCTGTCTATGCATGTGAAACAGCTTCAGTGTTGGCTTGTCTTTCAGGTACAGTAAATTTGCAACCACACGTTATCAAATAAGGCCATCCACTTAATAAGAATTTTGTAGTGATAGGCAGACTTCTTTGCCTAGTAAATATGTGTATCCATCTGCATTTATTAAAGCCTGATCTGTGACTTTTCATTGGGAAGGAAGTTGTTATAGCTCATCTGCTTTCCTAGCTTCAAAGGTATTTGAAGAGGAAGTTTGTGTCTATTCACATTTTTCCTCCTATTCCGCCTTACACAGATTAAATTTTAAGCAGCTGTCTTCAAATTGGTGGCCCAAAACATATTACAGACCTTACTAGACCTCCAGCAAGAACACTGGAAAGTTATGAGGACAGCATGCTGCCTAGTTTCTGCAATACCCTTCAATATATTTCTAAGGAAGTTCAGAGATGGTAAGCAACAAGCCATTGTTTGCAGTCACATCCCATCTGCCTTTCTGCAGAGCATAGATGGGGATTCAAAGAACATTTGTAGGGTAACATTTCACTTGAAGAAGGATCATGAGAAAACAGTTGAAAGATGCAGAACCAAAGTCACACAAAGGAAGAAAAGCCAGCCAATGGTTGTCAATTAAAGTTGGAATCTGGACTATCTGCAGTGTTGGAAATAATCACTTCACCTGAGCACAGAAGCTGACTGATGTGGACACTGCAGTTTGAATGTGCTCTTATTTAGAACCAAATCTCAGTATTTTTTGCTTTACCAGAGCTGAAGCCATTAAGTTTGTGATTTTTAAGGCTGATCCCATACTCATAAGAGGGCACATCTCAGGCTCTGGAGACTTATTTTTAAAGAGATCAAGAAACCTGTCAAACAAGGCCCATTAATGTACTCCTTGGCATTCCAAAGGTGAAAATATCAAACAATGTGATTCAGTGGCCTCTTCAGTACAAACTGAAAAAAAGAAAACTTTCAGCAGCTGAAAACAGTGGGATACTTTCTATCAACTTCAATAACATCAGTTTTATCAAATATTTCTTCACATATGGAGAGATGTACAACACTGAACAGCGCATCACATGGTGGTATCTTATTTGGAGTTGCGTTAACAGACATATTTCCCCCAAAACCTTCTCCTTTTTTAAAGAACTGTGGACTTTAGTATGTGGAGTTAACTATAATATCATATGTTTCTGTGTATTTTTTTTACTTTCTCCCTTTAAAGTCACTATTATTACCAAAGTAGACCAACACTAAATATTGGATAATGTGAGAAAAAGTTAAAAATCAGGAATGTATATTCCAGTTGATAAAGTTTGTATTTTCAAAAAATAAAGGAATTAAGTGAAGATAATTTATGCTGCTCACATAGTGTTAGCATAATTTTTGACATTCAGTAGCAAACTGGACCTGAATAGTATAAATTATAAATGGCCATCAGCAAGGAATCTTACACATAAAAAGGTTTTGGAATCCAGTCACCAAATATAAATGGTATTGGAACAGACTTAACAAAATTAACAGCTGGCTTTTACTATATTTCGTATAAGTTAAACTGATATATGCCCAAGGTAAAATCTAATTAATAACTAGAAGTAGAAAAAAAAATAAGAAATCATAATCTAGGATGTTAGAGTTAAAAATAATTAGGTTTATAATAGAAAGTAAACATTAATTATAAATTCTGAAGCTATTTTTTTAATATTAGAAAAAAGGCTATCTCATAAAAATTGCATCTGCTCAAAATTTTTGTAGAACAAATTTATGAATTTTAGATGAAATAGAAATACATTTTGACGAATCATAATCATGAGTTTTCCCTTTAAAATCTCTGTTTTGGCAAGACTGAAAGACAAAGTAAAATAAAGAAACTTGCCATTTCCAACCATGTAATTGGCTGCAATTACTGCAATTAGTTTTTGAGAAAGGGATATACGTAATATTTTGTCCTTTCAGATATGTATCTGGAAAAATCTAGAAACAAATATTTTACTTGAAAAGACACAAGGGCCTTCAAAATGTTGTTTATGTTACTTTGGTTCTGTTGTCTTTCTGCTCAGATGGAAAAATGCACACTGTACTGGCTGCTTATTCTACTTAATCTTTTCAAAAATATATATAATATGATTTCCTTTACTAAACATAATTCCACCACATTTATTCAATATATTTCTGATTCAAATTCATATTGAGCTAAATTATTTGCTCTAAGTGCTATATACACATTATTATTCACCAAAGTAGACACCAGCATCCCTTTCATTGTTATTTCATATATTTATTGAATGTCTGACATCTCTTCATTGATCTCAATATCTCCACTATAAACATCACAACAAAACACATTGACAAATAAAAAGGAAATCTGGTGACCTATAGTCATCAAAAAGTGAAATGCCTGGATTGTTTCTGAGACATGCAAAATATCTTCTTGTCCATAGCAGAATATTCAGCAAGAGGCTGAATATGTATGCACTTTGTGTAATGATTTGTGATTGTTTTGGAACACAAATAACAACTTTCTCTAAGAGTGACTCCAATACAGCAATAGAATGATACATGTTGCTATTGTTAATATTTGGCAAGAACACGGAGAGGTGGAATTGATTAAAATATGTAATAACATTTGTCTGATTTAAATAAGTGTTTTTCAAATAGATTTTTACGATGCTGAACTTATGTAATATTAAAAAGGTCTTTGGAAATTCCACTTAAAATATTAAAAGTGTTTCTATTTTAGGCGCTGTCTTAGTTTCTAACTGAAACTTTCTCTCTTAGTGTCTGGTACAAAGCTGTGTTTTGGTTCTAGGAGAAAAACAAAACTGATAACACCCAGCAGCATTTAACAGATCCGAGGACATTTTCAGTTTCTCAGCTCCTTGTGACTTTCTGCCACTGAAGGGGCTGGGGAGGGGTCACAGGGAGTTGAGAGGGTAGAAGAACAAAGGGATATTCCATACCATATGACATCATGTAATATAAGGAAGGGGAGTGAGCAAGGGAGAGGCCGTTGCTTGGGGACTGGCTACGCATCGGTCGGCAGGTGGTGAGCAATTGCTTTGTACATCACTTGTTTTGTATATAATTATCATTACTGTTATCTTTTCTATTTTCTTTTTCTGTTAGTAAATAGTTTTATCTCAACTCATGAGTTCTACCTTCTTTTCTCAAATCTATCCCCCATCCCAGTTTGGGACGGGGCGGGGGATTGGTGAACGAGAGGCCGTGTAGTGTTTTAAGGCCTGCCGGCTCAAACCAAAACAGGCGCATAGAGAAAAATATTACTTAAGTGAAACACTGGGAATAACAGCATAGTATATTGCATATACGTCTATGCCACTGATACATAAGGGAGCTCAGTCTTCTGGGAAAAGTAAACAGTATGTCTCAAGAGAACATAGGTATTGGCCCTGATCTCTGATCTTATTGCAACATTTAAGTTATGCTTTTTATGCTGATATGTTATGTCTGAAGAAAAAAAAAAAAATGTATGCACGCGACATGTACACAACTCTTAATGCCCTAGGATGCAGGAGGACACAGCCACGTGCCTGAGCTTACACACCTGACAGTGCCTGCCATTTAGCCAATTCAGAGAGCAAGGCAACACTCACTCATCCACCCACGTCATTCATGCAGAACCACCAGAAATGGAGCAAGACATCAGAAAAACTCAGTGCTGCCGCTTCTTCCCTGAAGCAGAAGCAACAAGACCTGCTTGAAAATCCTGTTTCACATCCATTGAAGTAACATCACACCACTTTGTGACTGAGTAGCGCATCTCTTACATGTCCATTTCAAAGCTTAATGTGAAAATCTTACAGGTTTCGGATCTGTAGTACCATAAAAGCTACCTGAAGAAATCTGGAATTATGATAAACCAGATGAGCGCAATGTAGAAAATTGAGGTACCTATATTTCCTTGAATTTGGAGGAATAAAAGTATTTTAAGATAAAATAGGACATGACATAACACTCTAGTTACCCTATTTCTCCACTTACCACAAGCTTCAGCTTGTAAAAATGCTAGATTTTGTATTATTAAAAATTTAAGAATCAGAGTGACAAGAGGCTAGTACAAACCCTTCAGTAAGTCATGGGTAAATTGTTAGGATGGAAGTGAAACTCCTCAATCCTTTTGTTTGAGATTCTGTTTTAAGAATTTTATTGAGTAATGTATGATTTAGGAAGGTAAAATAGTTGTAAGAATTGGTGGGGGAAGCAAAAATTTCCTTTGCACATCAACTTAGCATGATAGGAACATAAAAGTCTTTGATTGCTAATATTTAAGACACGCCTTTTTTAAAATAAACTTCAGTTTCATCCATGACATAGCGCATAATCCAATGAGTGTCAAAGGCACTTCTGTGAAAATAACTAATGGGAGTAGAACCTTCATCTTGTTCGAAGTCATGCTGAAAGTGTTAAAGAAACCATCAGTTCAAATTTGTAAACTGGCAGTTGACATCAAGACTTCTTAAAAGTGTTAGTTTTTTTTTTTTTTGAATGAGTAATGATAGGCCCATGCAGAAGACTGCTGCAATAACTATCCACTAGAAAAGAATATCTGTAGGAACAATATTTTTCTATAACACTTGAACAATTTTGTCTGCAATGTCCAGTTAGCCACAAAAACCTAAGATATTTTTCGCTTTTATTTTTCCCCCTGTGAAAAAAATATTGCTAAGAAAAAACACATTTTTGATAAGTAATATAAACGTATATTTTGCCCACAATTTAGAGTGATTCTCCATGGATGTAAATGTTTTGCCAGTTCCACATAGATTACTCCCCTTAGCCAGCTCTGTATGCATTTAAGGAGTTGTTTCTAATCACACTTTTCCCAAATAATGCTTAAAAATAAAACAAATCAATAACTGGTAATTCTAATTTTCCCTGAAATGCCTTTTTATTTGTATTTATTTATTTATTTATTTTAACATCAGAAACTCTCCTTTGGTGCTCCAGACTGGATTCAAGCTGTTTATATTAGACAATAACTAACTCTACAATTGCAGATAAGGATTATCCGTACCGGAACCTACCAACCGTGAAGCACCTTCTCTTCTGTTACAATCACCAAAGCTGTTGTAGTGGTGGTCAGACCAACAAGTATTCCATACACAGTATAGCAATCTTCCCTTCAAGTGCATTAAGTCTTCTTAGGTCTTTTTCTATTATTCCTTTGATCTGTGCTTTGCTCAAAATAAAGAAATAATCATAGAATCATAGAAACACAGGGTTGGAAAGGACCTACAAGATCATCTAGTCCAACCGTCCTCCTATCACCATCCCTATCCACTAAGCTACTAAATCATATCCCTTAGCACTTCGTCTAGACGCTTCTTGAACAGCACCAGGGACGGTGACTCCACCACCTCCCTAGGCAGGCCATTCCAGTCCCTGACCACTCTTTCAGAGAAAAAGTTTTTCCTCAGATCCAGTCTAAATTTACCCTGGCGCAACTTGTGGCCATTCCCTCTCGTCCTGTCATTAGTTATCTGGGAGAATTATAATAAATTTAGAATCAAGCCTAGCTTTTAAAACCTTAGTGGTCTGAAGAAAACTATATAAGTTATCAAACTGCTACTGATTTTTAGCTAGTTTTGACTGAAGATCTTCCTAAGCACTTAGTGCTTACAGAGGTCAGACTACAGCATTATTTCTCTAAATGAAGGCTTTTCATGATTATTGAACTGGTTTACTATTTACACATTATTTACACTGTATTTCTTTTGATTCAGAACAGGATGTAGTTGGCTTTCTGGGATGTAAGTGCACATTGCTGGCTTATGTTGAGTTTCTCATCAAACAACACTCCCAAATCCTCCTCCTCAGGGCTACTCTCAATCCATTCTCCACTCAGCCTGTATTTGTGCTTGGAATCGCCGATAAATAAACATTTCACAATACATCCAAACTCTTCTGAACAAAATGTAATCCAGCTAAACCCAGAGAAAGCCTTGAACCCAACCATCCTAATCTGAAATTCTCTAAGCAGAAAAATTTTGGATAGAGAATGTTTAAGTCAATAGGGAGATTCATATAAGCCCTGTGGCTTTAAGTTATCTATTTCTCACATCTTCAAAATAAATCCACATTCTACTAATATTAAATGCACAGAGGTCCTAAACACAGGTTCAGATACCTAAATGCCTAAATTCCAAGAATCCACTTTATTGTCTTAAAACAATTAAGCAAGATTGCAGTAGAGGTTCTCAAAGGAGGCTTGATCATGCCTAGATCAGAATCAAGATCTGCTGATCTTGATTCAGTAGGTACTAAAGCATCTTTAATGATCTACTACTTGGTCTTTGCATCATTTGTTCATCACTTTTTCTATCTATCTGCATTCATGCACAACTTTTCAAGACACCAATAACTTGGTTATGACTAAAGTGCTGCTGATTTGTGAGATTATCTTCCTTCATTTACTGCGCTATTACTTGTTAGCATGAACACCTGGAATGTTTTCTTTGCAGTCTTTAGCCAATATTGCTAGCTAGGACTTGAAAACTTTAGATTTCCATTTGATTATATTAAAGTTGCACATCCTTTTAACTTTGCTTGCCTGTGATATCAGAAACTCAGTAGTAATTTAGTGATGTAAAGAAAATATATTATCTCATGTTTTCTCTACCACTTACTAGTCTCAAACAATTGTCTCAGGCAAGCTAGATTTTTAAAGCTGAATGAGAGTTACCTGCAGAAGGGCAAATCTCAGCACAGTGATCTTGACCATGGTGCAGGATCCCTACATATATATCTAGGAAGGACAGAAGATAAAAAACACTTGCTCCAGAAGGCTAGGGCTAGAGACAGGCCACATCACAGGACCAGGCCAGGCCCTTCTGAGTTCCCAGTTGTCTGTGTCCTTGGTAGCTAATTTAAAGTTACTTCAGTAACTCCTGCTACAGTGACAAGTGCATAAGCATATCCTGAATGCAAGAGGAGAGAGAACAGATGGATGCAGTCAGTGGAGCACACAGAAGTCGTGGGACCATATTGGCAGTAGTCATAACACATCACTAGGCTAACTGTTGGCATGGTCCCTGCAGGCATCAGAGCAAAGGGGAGTTATGGAGGGATTTGAAGTAACTCAACAGGCATATACAAAAATCTCTTAAGCATTAGGGAAGGCACAAGAGAAAGGGGGGTTTGCTTAAATATAGTGAGGAAGACACCAACATTGAGAGCTGTCTGGGAGCAGGAGTGAAGTCAAACACCAAGGAGTGTCAAACACCAAGTGGAAAATAAGCAGGGAGGAGCAATATGGTGATGGGTCTCAAAAGCAGAGACAATTTAACATCTAATGCAGCAAGGCAGGTAATACTGGAAGAACGACTGCTAGCAAAGTGTTATTTGCAGCAGTAAACTGTATGGATACCAACATGGCAATGAAAGTTGGGTAAGACCATCAAAACATTCAGGTGTGGGATTTTCCTTTTCTTTCTTACATTCTTTTTTTTTTTTTTTTTTCCCCTGCACTGGAATTAATTTCCAAAGGCCTGCACATGTTACAAAATAGAAACATTGCAATATAAGCAAAAACATGGTTGCCTAGTAAGAAATCCAAATGACAGAATTTGGCCAGTTACATTTCAGTGAATAATACCATCATTAATTCTAGCAATATTACCAGCAGAACAGTCTGAAATTGTCATTTCCAAAATAAAAGAATATTTTGGAAGACAACCAATTCCATAATGGATGTACGCAGGCTAAAATCCATTTAAATCAGTTTTTCAGCACCCGTTTCTGTCAGATGCTGTAGTCTCCCTTGATGTTTCATGAAGTTTATGACAAACAAATTACAATATATGGAGAAAGCAAAACTTTTCCTGTATTATACAGATACAAATATGGCACAAGCATACATGTTTCACTCACCCTAACTTCAATCTGATAAAATCTCACAGCAAAAGCTATACTGAGATAATACATGCATAGAATGCAAAGTTTTTAGGAAAGGAAAAGATAATGAATACTCCTTTCTAAACAACAGATTTTTTTCACCCTATTTCACTCATAGCTTTTGAAAACTTGATCATTTCAAACCACACATTTGCAATTCACATTTCTGCAAAAAGTTAGAGTAATCTTTAAAGACTATTAAGTGATAATTATATATCTTTTAAAAATTACATTAGTCCTCTTTAGTACCTAAAATGATTTTAAGGTTTTTTTCATATCTATCAACTTTTATTCCATTACAATTAGATATTAAGAAAATTTTATCTAGTAAATACACTATTCTGAAACACTATAAAATATAGAAAAACTAAGTAACTTAACTACATTTTCTAGAACAGAAGCTCCATAGAAACAGAAGTTTCTATGAAACATAGGAATAGAAGTTCCATAAAAAATAGTAAAGAGTATTTCCTCACAATATTTTACACCAGTATAACTCAATCTTCTATGGATCTATGTAAAAGCACTAGTAAAACTGGCTTGGCTTTCCAGTCACTTCCATGGAAGATTTTCAAATCCTTCCCCATAAAGATGCAACCAACAGTGACACCTTTTTGTTCCTTCTGTGATTTTTCAGAATTTAAAGTTTTACATTAGGGATAAAAAAAGAGCCACAGAGTAATTATTTAACTTCCTAACGGGAAGAGAATTTGGAATAGTCTCCTATAAATTTCCCCCCTCATAATATAAAAGATGGTTAGGATACAAGATTGCTTTCAAGCCCTTTTTTTTTTTGGACAAAGGAAGAGAACTGCAGCTCTATAGATAAAGTAGCGTCAAAAACTGACATATATAGAAAGCAGTAGCAAGGTTTTCTTTGAAAAAACAAAAAGCTCATGTCTCAAGTTCAAACTCCTCCTATCTCTGTTTCAATATATTGGCTTTGTTTTCCCTAGTGTTGAAAGGTAACGGAAAATTCTATTGTTGTATTGTTCTCACATTAAACTGTTTTCATCAAAATATCTACAACATGAAGGTGAACATCTACAGAAATGAGGAAGCCAACAAAACTAAACTTTCCCCATTACACTAACATACCCTCAAACCTTTCGAAACAAAGAAATAATCATAGGCTTTGCGTTTTATAATATAACGGTTTAAAAATCTATGCCAGTTCATGCATTTTTTTCTTGAAGAATACCCTGATATTACTTTAAGTATGCTGAGCAGCACAGATACACCTGAGGAGCCCAATTCTAATTGCAAGTGGAAGTTCAGATTAGAAGTGAAACAATTATTCTGCTCAGTGCACAGTACGGTTTTATTCATCCCAAAACTCAACTCCTGGTATGAAATCTTTTATCACACATATATTCTTAGAGAAATACATTAAAGACCAATATTAGTTAAATCTAGCAACAAACACAAGGACAACGTAAGCTCATATGAATTGAATTCAAGCATAATATTTAATACATTCTATTAGTTTATTCAGTCTTTAGGATATAATGACTGTCAGGTAATTTAACATTCCTGAGTTCTGATCACCAGTGGACCAGTGGAGCTGAAGAGACAGTTTACCTATTTACTATTTTCTTATGCTCCTAGGCATGAAGGTAGATATACAAATGTATTCAGTTCCACAGATCTATCAAACAAGTAATTAGGCAAAATTTTGAAGGAAGCAGAAATGCTGTCACAATTATAAGCAAACAAATGGTACAGTTTCTGACCAAGAGAAATGAGAATCTCTGGGCAGAGATAATGCATTAAGAATTTATGAGCTTTTGATGCACATTCCCGATAAGCATTGTGTTTCATTATAATTGCAAGTGTACTTTCACACTACCTTTAATATAGCGCAATTTATGTATTTAAGCATGTCTTTGTAGGAGAGATCAACTAAAATTTTTGTCCACTATAGAGTGCACAAGAATAAAAGATTAATACTAGCTTTTATGTTTATACAGGATATACCTGCAAGAAAGTGGAGTTAAATTATTGATATTTCCATTTCAGTGGCATAACAGAATTCAAAAACCTCTTCTCTACTTATCACAAATAAAAATTATTTCCCAACAGTAATTATGAAGAAAATTAATGAAATAAAAGTTATATTGTGAAATATCTAGAAGTAAAATCTACCTTTAAAAATAGACATCAAATTATGTTGTAGAAAAGCAATTTACAAGCTAATATCAGAAGTTTGGAAATAGCAAAATACGTATTAACCACAGCACCTCATTGCTTCCTAATGGATGCATTACTAGATTGCAACCCCAAAACAAGCAAACAGGAGTCTCAAAGGTCTACCGGAATGAATGTAGCAGCTACTTAACATTTATGCTTTCCTGCCACCTAATGCATGCAATGATCTCTATCTCACTGTAAACCAACATTTCCACTGCCATATCCAACTTTGTTTCCATGTTATGTCATTCTTCCTACTCAGCCTCTCAACTAAATAGGAATAAGATAAACGTGGCCTGCAAAGCCTTAGCAGAAAACTGAGTCTTACTTGACCAAGAAGAAATGAAGTAAGATACCACTTGTAGGTGCCTCCAGACTCCAGTCTCTCTTGCAATACGCTCACAACTCTGTGGAACTGAGGAAAGGCAAAGATACCAAAGGATCAGAGCTGTTTCGACATCCCCTTTTTTCCTTGTAGAAGAAATCACACGAAAGTCTTGCAGCAGATATGCTCTCCATTGCATTCAACCATTTGATGCCCCTTTGAAGAGCACATCAAGCTTCTATACTGGAGCTCTTCAGTTTGGTCAGCATCACATAAATGTCTCCTAGGGCACAACTCTGGTAGTAGCATGAATTCTGCCTAAAGTTAGCAGCTTCCGAATTGTCAAGAATCAGTTAAGGAAGACATTTCAGAATCTTTTATGCTCTGTACCTCAGTCAACATTTTGCTCAGTCAAGTCTTCTACAGTATTTTGAAGCATTCAAAATAACTATTGAACTCTCCAGTTGTTCGTACAACTTTTCTAAATATGAAACGTGCAGATCTTATGCTAAGCAACGTCTATGTGTGGTAATTATTTTATAGAAGTGAAAATAGCACAAAATTTAAAGTCTGTTTTAAAGCAATAACCATACATAGGATACCACTGGAAAGACAGCAAGAAGAAAACATATTTGTTGAACATATAGAGGTATGGTGAGGCTGTTCTATGCTTTAACAGCACCTGTGTATGAAGCATATACATACATATAAAGCTTTAGTTACTCATGTCACAGTAATGCCTTTTTTGTTCAAATCCTTTCTTTTCCCAAATTGATTCCATCTGATCTCAGGAAAAATAAGTAAATAAATAAATCTTCTTGTATAACTCAGGTGCTTTTTCTGGTTTGAAAAATTAAAGTTCCTCCCCCAGTTAAGGGAACTTCCCAGCCATATGACCAGTTTTGTGGCATCTGGGCACCACAGCCAGTCTGTTAATGCATATGGGTGTAGTGCAGCGACAGCTTTAGTGCATATTAGTCATGCATCATGTAGCACATTTCCTGACAGATGAAAAAGGCAGTTTATCACTTGAAGCAAATCATTTTATCTCAGGGGCTTCTCAGAGTCAGGCAAAAGACCAGCACTTAGGTAAACAATCCAGGAGTTTGGCAACTGTTTTCTATTATCTGGAGGTTGGTGGCCCTACCTGTTGCAAGGGGGGCTGATGATCCTTGGGGTCCCTTGAACCCAAGTCATTCTATGATTCTATGATTCTTTCTTTCTTCCTTTGCAAGGGTCAATTACCTGATCATCTTGGAGAACGTGGCCCTGTATTATGAAAGTGAAGGCACTATGAGGCACAGCAATAGGAATCTACAGAGGACACAAACATGAATTATCCAGTCACAATTACAGAACGGTTTAGGTTGGAAGAGAGCTCTGGATGTCATCAGTTCTAATATCTTCAAGAGATTGTGGGTGGATCATAAAGCCAGCTGCCCAAGCTTAGGTCCTTTTTAATAGCTCCAAAGATAGAGGTTCCCCAACCTTTCTGAGCAACTCAACTGAGCAGTCTACCACACGCTGCTAAAGTCTTTGTGGAAACAGGGCTGCCAGAGGTGGAGACTCAACTTCAACATAAGTTGATGTCTCCAAACTTATACTAGCTTCAGGTACATCATCCTGAAACACGTCAGCATGCTACAACAGCTTCCACCAAATGAAGGTAATGGCAACCGTGTTCAGACATTTTATCAGCACAGTACAGAAACCCACAAGCTAGCACTGAACAAACCACTCCTAGAACTGCATCACCCTATTATTTTCCTAGCGCAATAGAAAACATGCATGTATATGCAACATTATGTCCAGTACCACACTTCTGAGCTGCCCATAGAGAAGATAGTTTGAATACCACTGAAACAATACTTCAAAACTTCACTATTCAATACAAGCATATACTTGTTTTCACAAGGAGTTTTAAAGGACAAACAAATCTGATGATTTAAAAAGAGTTAAAGATTTTAGAGACTGACTGATAAAGGCTGAACTTACTATCATTTATTCTGTGCAGCATTAGAAGACTACATAATAGAAGAAAAAGGAAAGCAGAGTAACAGATTCCAATATATAGGCATGCAATTCAGATTTTGCAATAAGAAACTCCATACCTATTCAACTGTCTCTTCATTAACAGGAATATATTATATCCCACTTCAGTTATTCAGCAAGCACAGGAATATTAAAAGTGCTTTGCAAATACTTCATTCTTCTAAGTTTGGCATTTCTTGGAGAAATAAAAAATCCTACTAGCTTCAGCTGTAAAGGTCACGCCAACTATAAAGTCTAATAACAAATTTCCAGATGGCAGAAGCCAATTTTCAATAAGATCTAATTTGGTTAATTGACTGTCTTATTTACTAATTTATAGGAGTATGCAGTTCATTTAAATTAACCTCAATTGCTGTCATGATTCAAGCAAGGTTAAACAACCTGAGATTTTAAAAAAAAAAATTAAAAAAGAAAAAAGAATAAGAAAAAAGGTTTTGTGGAAAATGACAAAGAGGATATTCTCCTGTTTGAGCTACTAATACAGTGGGTTGGGACTTCAGAGTCTTTCATATTTGTTTAGACCAAGGAAAAATAAGAAATGCTGACTAAATTAAATTTGCATTAGAACTATGAAAGCACAGAACATTCTTGCTACAATTCCATTAATCACTGAAAAAAGTCTACCGCCAATATAAAAAATGCCTCTAGACGAGACAGGAAAACAAATAAACCAACTAACAAGAATAATGGACTGACCTCGGCTTAGATGGATTACAGAGAAAAAACTCTCCAGTTGGCCCAGTCCTTAGCACTTAAACTGTAGTGCCATTTCCTCACACCTTGGTTCTGCAAAAAGTTAATCCACAATATCAGCTTTTTAGTACAGAAAACCTAATTTCTCCACTATCTTTGCACATTCACAGGGAAAATAAAACTTTTTCAGCCCAGATCCTGGTAACTATCTGTTTCTGAGAAAAGGAAGAAAAGCAATGTCATATTGTAATAACATGATTATGGACTTGGCCAGTTCTGTTTGCTTATCAGGTTAATCTCAGCCAGGCTCAGGTGTTTTGTTTAATCCCTAATGATCTTAGGAAGGAAAGTTTGCACTGGGGAAAGAAGTAAGACCCTGAAGATTCATAAAACTTCTGGGTTCCTACAGAGCGTTTCAATTGAAGGTTTTATCTGAAAATTAAAACTTCTGAGGAAAAAATTACAAAAGTCTTAGCGAGGTTTCTTTTCTTCCTTGCTTGGGAAAGTAGCCTATGATCCCAGTTTGGATGTGTGTCAGCTCCGGTACCCATGGCATCTCTCTCCCTCTCAGGCCACTCCTGGCTCTGACATAGATCACTGACTGGGGAGAGCGTGGGAGACCAGAGGCTCTCCAGAGAGGGGAGAGGAAATTTTGCAGCAAGGAAGGCTTTTTTTATTAGTGAAACCTAAGGTGTATGGAATAACATGAATAACAGATCTGAAGTTTGAAGAAAAAACCTCTACCAATTGTAATCCCCTTGCTTAAAAATCCCTTGTGATGACAACTCTCCAGAATATTGGTGCTATTAAAGACCATGTTCTCCCACCTACCATATAAAATGATATAAAAAAAATCTAATATCTCTATAAACAGTACAGCTGGCTTCCTATTTAATGGAGCTTGGTATATCTCCACGATAGAGGAGCAGTTTTAGACAGAAAAGTTTTTTTGAAATGTTGGCAAGAAACACTCATGTAACAATGAAAATGCACTACAAGATGACTTCTTGGAAGGTAAAGCATTGATATGATCATGCTCTGCTCACTAGAGTCATCCTGAAGTTTTCCTGACTTTCATCACAGTTTCCTCCTTAAACAAAAATCCTTCTGAAAAAAAACAAATGTAAAAACCCCTGAAGACGCATCCAAAGCAGACTGCAGCTCAACATAAAGCTCAACATAGCTTTCTGTTGAGCTACAGAGGCTATGTTCACGTTAGTTTATCTGCTCTAAACTTGGAGTGCTCTAAGTACACATACGACATGATTAGAGCTAGTCTTAGTTAAAGAGCTCATTTGTAGCTGACACTGCTGAGGTACCTGATGCTTGCAAACAGCTACGAGCTGGCAAGGGTGTTGATTGTCCTTTGCCCTCATCCTCAGATAAGTCTCATAAATACAGCAATGATTTTAGAAAGTAATATCATTCTTATTCTACATAGTGGGAAATCTTGCATAGGGACTTGAGCTACTCTAGCTCACTTAGGAGCATTTCTAGTAGGCAACAAATGAAGTAATTAACATGCATAGGCTTTGGTAGACTATTTTTCCTGAAAATTATCATACAGCTTTCTTATTTTCAACTGATACTCTATCAAGGAAAAATAAGAAGCAACAATTTTCAAACTGTCTTTGAAGGAAAGACCTCTGGATTGTGTTAATTCCCACGTGCAAGAGGAAAAAGCATCTGCTGCCAAAAACCATTCTGCAGTCCTCCTGTCTGGGTCCAGTGCTCCCTGGCTTTTGAATGAGGTTTGACAGCATAGCGAAAACAAGAAAAGATATTAAGAAAAAGTAACACTTTTAAAGTAAATGTCATGCAGCTCTGCATAAAACACATGCTTGTTACCATCTGCTGTATACAACCTATGTGCTTCAGCTGCTCTCTGAGCACATTACTGTTCCTTGGGGCATCACTGGGAGCTTTCTCACTCAGAAAATTTTGAACACGGAAGTGGTTTGGTGGTATTTCTAGCTAATTCACATTTATCTGATTAATTTAAAAAGAATTTGTGCTTGGGAGACAAAAGAAGGATTGGTTAGCACCCCAGCAGACAGCTTTGTCAACAAATGGGTGGTTTCAGCCAAGCTCAGGGTTCAGATGGCACAGAATTGGCACTCTAAGCTCTGTGAAGAGATTTTTTTGGTTGTTGTTCTGTTTTCATTTTGCCTCTATTATTAGCAATAATAAGAGAGTGGAAGAAGCAGATTGCTTTCAGGAGATGACATAGCTGAAGCTTTCTTCATTAACTTCTTGTAGTAAGGTAAAGAATCTGTCTTGGTTGATCTAGAGCCAAAAAAGTTGTATTCTGAAATGACTGTACTAGTTCAACAACTAAAATATATGATCTTAAATATATATTTTTCTCTCGTCTTAAACTATCTATCTGAATAAAGGTTCTGCTTGCAATGTTATTTCAACTATCTCATTTCCTCAAATTCCAGTGGTAATTTGCTTGCTCAGACATAATAAATATACTAAGATTGTCGAAGTGTGTTCGAACAATACAGGAATTCCTATTTCAAATAACTAACTAGAGAGGTGTTAAAAGAATCTGAGATATATACAGTGCTTACTGGGTGACCAGACTGGTAGATGAGGGAAAGGCTGTTGATGTAGTCTACCTAGACTTCAGCAAAGCCTTTGACACGGTCTCCCACAGTATTCTCCTGGGGAAATAGGCAGCCCGTGGTCTGGACAGGTACACTCTTCTCTGGATAGAGAACTGTTTAGAGGGCCGTGCCCAGCGGGTAGTGGTTAATGGAGTCAAGTCCATCTGGCGTCCCGTTACGAGTGGTGTCCCCCAGGGGTCGGTACTGGGGCCCATCTTGTTTAATATCTTTATTGATGACCTAGACGAGGGGATTGAGTGTACCCTCAGTAAGTTTGCAGATGACATCAAGTTGGGAGGAAGTGTAGATCTGCCTGAGGGTAGGGAGGCCCTTCAGAGGGATCTGGACAGGCTGGATAGCTGGGCTGAGGTCAATGGGATGAGGTTCAATAAGGCCAAGTGTCGGGTCCTGCACTTTGGCCACAATAACCCCATGCAACGCTATAGGCTTGGGGCAGATTGGCTTGAAGACTGTGTAGAGGAAAAGGACCTGGGGGTGTTGGTTGATGCTCGGCTGAACATGAGCCGACAGTGTGCCCAGGTGGCCAGGAAGGCCAATGGCATCCTGGCCTGTATTAGAAATAGTGTAACCAGCAGGAGCAGGGAGGTGATCATCCCCCTGTACTCAGCTCTGGTGCGGCCGCACCTCGAGTACTGTGTTCAGTTTTGGGCCCCTCACTACAAGAAAGACATTGAGGCCCTGGAACGTGTTCAGAGAAGGGCAACAAAACTGGTGAGGGGTCTAGAGCACAAGTCTTATGAGGAGCGGCTGAGGGAGCTGGGATTGTTTAGTCTGGAGAAGAGGAGACTCAGGGGAGACCTCATCGCACTCTACAACTTCCTGAAGGGAGGTTGTGGTGAGGAGGGGGTCACCCTCTTCTCCCAGATAACTAATGACAGGACGAGAGGGAATGGCCACAAGTTGCGCCAGGGTAAATTTAGACTGGATATAAGGAAAAACTTTTTCTCTGAAAGAGTGGTCAGGCACTGGAACGGCCTGCCTAGGGAGGTGGTGGAGTCACCGTCCCTGGCGCTGTTCAAGAAGCGTCTAGACGAAGTGCTAAGGGATATGATTTAGTAGCTTAGTGGGTAGGGATGGTGATAGGAGGATGGTTGGACTAGATGATCTTGAAGGTCCTTCCCAACCTAGTGTTTCTATGATTCTATGATTCTATGATACTATTGTTGATGATATCTTTGCTGTGTATCCATTTGGACAGCCTGGAATTGAAACATCTAGAACAGTTTTAGCAGTAGTCTGCTATATTTTCTCTACTGTTTTCTAACCTGTTGTGGAAACGTTTTACAGTTTTCGTGATTTTATGCTTTCTTTCTACTATTTGCAGCGGTAAATTTCCATGGTTAATTTTTGCCTCCATCTGCCTCTGTCAGTCATCTCATTTTTATATTTTAGAATTTCATGAGCTGTAATTATTACTTAGATATTTACTATTTAATATGGAAATGTTCATACACAAAAATGAAAACGGTGCCATACAGCAACTAGCTGTCTGACAGCCCTAATGTAAACACCTCAGAATTTTCTGCTCTTGTAAAAATGTCTCTTGATTTTTATTCACTTCCTATGTGCTTACTAGAGTCCTATGGTCAACTTCTTCTTCAGCTCACTTGTTGTTATATCCTACCTCACTCTTCCTCAGGTCTCCTCAGGTTCATTTTTTTTTTTACTTATTTTCCTGCTTCAGCTCAGTCATGACACTTTCCTTTTTTTAGCAAAGGAACATAGGTACAAGTTTCCACCTTTCTTGTCTTGCTTTTATCCTCTGCTTCTTTTCCTAGACCCCTTCAAACTCTGGTACAATACCAGACACAATGTAGTTATAGACACTATTCCTGTTGTCTTGGAAAAGTTTGTCAGTAACAAGGACTACATGCATGTTCTTCAGAGTTATCTCAGTCTCTTCTTCTTTTTTAACTTGTAGCAAACATAAACTTGCGTGAAAGTGTGCTATGGAAGAGCACCTGAAATTAATTTGCCTATTGTATTTCTCTGCTGCTACTGAAATCTGCAAAAAATTCTAACTTCACCTGTATCAAAAATTGAGCCCTTGGTCAAAGACTTGACTTAGGTGAAACATCTTTATCAGTCTCCTAGCTCTGATTTTAATGTTAGCTATTAGTGAAAATCTTCACAAAAATAGAATACAACTATAAATCAGTTTTAAAGTTAAACAAACACCATACATCAATTCTTTCTGGGAGGTGATCTGATCAAGTAGAACAAAGACTTTAATATTATTTCTTCAGTCAGTCAAACCACTTTTTTTTTTTTAAGTACAAGTAAATATGTAATAATTTTTATTTGCTGTCTTAACTCAGACTCCTCATTTATGTTTGTAGTGCAGACCTTTGGCCTAATCTTGACCATAAATTTCTCTCAGATCTTTCGTATACTTCTCAAAATCTTCATGACAGTCTGTACTACTGCAGGGATTTTCTGTGTACAAAACAGTGATTTCATGTCTATGTTCAGTATGTTGTCTTTTACTTGGTGTCCTGTGCCAACAGTGCTGCCTACCTATTAAGCTATGTTAGTACTGTCCTGGCCTACTGTATGAATCTGCAATGAGTCATGATGACAGAGCTTCAAGGCAAGTGATCTTGTAATTCATCTCATTTTCAGTAAACTTTACTCTGTTTCTGCATAACCTGCTACTGTTGGTCTTCTGTGACTTAACAAAAGCATATCAAGTCTGATAGGAATTTTATACTCTTCAATTATTTTTATATTTAGCATCAGTCTTTCTCATCACTACAAAATAATTATGCATAGTGAAAAAAATGATTCTATTCAGGTAGGCAAAAGCAAATTTGGGAATCAAATTAGAGTTTGGATCTTCTTTTTACAAATTCAAAATATGAATACTCTAAATTCCCTGAATACATACCTTGATTGAAAAGCATATAATACATGTAAATGAAAATAAAACTTTAAAATATCAATGCATATTCAGGGTGTTCTTTTCTATGTAAACAAATTCAGAACATACAGCTGACCAGCAGCAGTATTACATTCCTGAACTCACCAAGAAAAAAAAGGAACGGAACCCTGGTTTTGAAAGCAAAGAATGAGGAAAGCAGTGCTGCTAAAAATACTTGTTTAGTTTCTGTATCTTAAGAATCGTTTTCTAATCCCTATTAATGCCTGTCAGAAATCTGCTCTCTTGGCTGGCAGTTCAATGTACTAGCAATAGCCCATCTGGTTGGAGCCCCTGAGGAGAACCTACGTTTTTGCAGATAAAACAGGCAGGACAGCAGTCAAGTTAATGGACTCAGGCAAAATGACATAGTGAACTTTCATTTTTAAATAATTGGCTATGACATAAAAATGTGGAAACTAGACACACAGAGGACAAAATAAATAAAAGACTGGATTTAAATTCTATTTGAGGACGCTTATTTCAACCTGCAAATAAATTAGAATGTGGAGAAAATAATTGCCATAATATTTAAAGAGAGTATATCTGTGAAATGGCAATTTGATAAAAATAACCCAAGTACCTGTGGAAAGATGAGTGTTAATGCATTCAGAATCATAGATAACATATATATGATACAATATTCTTTCTATCTGCTTGGTTGTGTGTACTTATTGATCAATTAGGGGCTGATTTACAAGGTTTTGGTGCTATATCGAATGTCATCTTCAGTATCACTGACTAATGTATCAGATGATAAAACTGGTGGGTGTACAAGGCAAACATACCAAATTATTTTTAAATATTCTGGAAATCATCTTTTGTCTCTGCACTTCAAAAATTTGATACCATATACGTGCTTCCATAACAGGATTTACAGAATTGCAGACTACAGGACTGACATATCTTTTCTCAATAAGTATTGCTGTAACTCTTGAGAGATTTCTGTTAAAAAATATGAGAAATAGAGATAGAGTGAATGTTTAACATTTTTCTAACTTACTATGCAGGGCTGGGATCATACAGTCATTCTGAATACAGCATAACATTTTCATCTAAATGTTTCAAATTTCTAAGAGTTATGCAGCATAAATACGGAAGGTTTATAATTTTCAGAGATGAAGTTTCAAAATTCACAAAATGGATAGCACGTATTTGTCACTGGACAAAGACTTTGCACTGAATACAATGGTAAACTGCATTATTCGAGACTGAATCTCTTTTCTATCTTCTTAATGAAAGTCTTTAAAAAGAGAACAATTCTGAAAAAGAAACGCATGTACTGATAAAGAATTAGTTTTGAAATGTTTTGAACGTAAGGAATCAAAATAAGTAATTTCTAAATACCTAACATTTGTTTAAGCTTCTTCTGATCTTAGAAGGATTTTAAAATTCTTATGAGACCTTCCAGGCACTTTTAATAGTAATCTATTTGTTATTTTTATCATTACAGTTTGCAATATACACTTTGAAAATATTTCTGCTTTACTAGATTTGATCTTTTCTTCACTGAACACTAAATGCAAGTCACACTAAAAGCAGTAGCTATTTATTTGCTTGTACAACCACAACAGCACAGTTCTGAAATTAATGTTCTGATGAAGCCAAAGAGGTACCACAAACTGTGACTCATCCTGAAGTCTGCCAGCCTCCTAAAATGAAAAGGTTCCCAAACTGTTCAGTACTGCCATATGACAAGTTTAAGATATGTCTCACAATATATGGTGTTTTTCTTAAAACTTGCTCCACAAAGATCCGTAAATTACTGGAATATTTTGTTTTCACTTTGAATAGATTATATGTCTGGAGTTTGTCATTGAACTACAAACAAAAAATAAACTACAAATTCCTATCAAGAGACAAACTGAAATATTCAAAGTATATTCATTTAAAAAAAAAAAACTTTGGAGATCTGATTTGTGATTTTGTTTTTGAAAACACAGGTTTAGAAAATTGATTAGAATCTGGGTGCTGCTGCAGCAGGTTCTTGGTATTCATTAAAACATGTATATTTCACTTTTTAATCTACAACCAATGTGTTTTGTAACCAGATGAGGTCCTTCAAATCAGTGCTGACAAAAGGAATAATTACTTAGGTACATTCATTTGAGGAGAAAATGAAATATTTATGCTCCTTATCTCTTGTTAAAATAGAACTATTGAAACAGTAATTAAAATTGCATTTGTAATTTTTACTGTCTCTTTTATGTTTATAGAAAAACCTGTAAAATTTTCATAGTTTTATCTTTATTTTAAAAAAGAGAGGTTGGATTCAGTGAGCTTAGTGCTTGAAGAGATATTAGACATGGAAAATAATTACCTGTACTCGTCAGCTTCTGTTTCCTAAAATTTAAGTCGAGCCTTCATCGGATGGAACTGTGCCCAATAACCAGATTTAAATATAAATAATTTAAAAATGCAATAAACTTTTAGATGGTGTCTTTCTTCCTTGCATCTCTCAGCCTAAGGAATTAAATTCAGTGCTGTGTTGATATTATTTTCATCATTATCCCAATCAAAGATGAGGAAAGGTCCCCACTGTCTTTTATTTTCCTTAACACCTTTGTGAGGGAGTGCAAGGTGGAGAAAAATGTCACCTAAAGGAACTTCAGATGGGAGAGATTGTTGTGGGAGATATTATGATTTCAGATGTTAGTAACCTGGACTTCCTCTGGAGCTGTCAAGCTTAAAGCACTTATGTTCACAGAATCATAGAATCATTCTCCATTTACTCCTATTAAGTCCTATAATAGGCTTGAAATACTGAGAGCTTACATTCAGCCATGTTCTTACACTGTTGTGGTTTCATCCCTGGAACTGACCGAGACTAGAACAATTCCACTTTCAGCAGCTGTCAGTTCTGTCCCATGACTCTTTCAGGCTCCAGAATTTTTTCCTATCCCTTATCTTGGAGATTCTTATGATGGTTTTAGTGTAATGTCATTACCTGAAATAAAAAGGGAGACTTTCTCAGGCCTATTCTATTACATAGTATTTAATGACTTTTTTTTCCCAGAAAAAAATAAATACAAGAACAAACTTATGAGTGACAAAGAATATTATTTTTCATACGGAGTTTTTCTGTTGTTGTTGTTCTAGGATCAAATCTGTTTTTTTTTTCCCCACATATTATTGATAAGAAATAATAGATAATACAGAATGACATGACTGCTTGCTGACCTGCATTACAAAATTTAGAAGACTGAGTTGGAATGACTGTACCAAGAACTTGTATCACCCAACAGTATGGATGTATCAATACCAAATATCTTTCTCCATATTCTGTAACACATGCTTTCTTTTTTTTTTTTTTTTTTTTCTGTGCAAACATCCTTGTAATGAAGAACAGTAAGACAGAAGGGATTTTCTGGATGACAGAATGCAGTATGCTCTGCTGTCACCAGCAGCCAGTCTCCTTCGTAATGTGTTCAGGTGCTTCCTAACTCCTCTGGGGAAGCTTATCCAAACTCAGGTTGTAATAACTGTCAGGATGCTTCCCCCAATATCTCTTTGAAATTAATTGATTTTTATGCATAGCAACACTAGCACTAACATGCATATTCTGTGATTTTTCATCTCTTTGATGCATATTCAGACAATAAGGTCAGATTTTACTTAAACTAAAATCCCAGAGACACTTTTTCTATACACTTGCATTGTTTTGAATGCCTACACTTTAGGTTGGGTATCTGCAGTCATGAACACTAGTAGCAATTCCTTATCTACATTAGAAATTCTCTCCCGATATATGTTAATTTACTCTTAACTTCACAATTGGATATTTGTAGTAAAATTGGATTAACTTCATGATTGCACTGTGGCATGCCTCGTGGACAGGCTACCCTGGCTGTATTTGGAACAAAGGAGAGAGAAAATTGATGAGGTCAGCTTATTACTAAAGAAACTAAAAAACTAAGCATCCTTGATTTACGATCAATGAAAGTACACAAATCTCGCAAAAGAGATGGGCTACCAATGACAGAAAATAAAAGAAAGTAAATAGAAAAAAAAAGGTTTCCCACTGCTGAATTTTATCCCATGTCTTTTATTTCAGTATTCAAGGACATTGAGTGGACATGCAGTACTTTCTGTATATTTACATCCTCTGCATTTTTATTGTACCTCTCAGATTTTGTTTTCGGCAAATCCCTTAAACCCATTTTTCTTCTCATTTACAGTTCTCAAATAATTGTGTTGCAACAAATACTTTTCTAGGTAACATTTATGGAGACCAAAGTGATGAGAAGTACAGTAATTTCTCTGTCTAGGAAACCAAAGTAAATTCTTCAAGATAACTTTATTCCACTAGACTTTGGCACCACATGGCCTCACTATCTAGCAGCTAGTTTTTATCAGTTTCCTAGTGTGACCATCATCTATGATGCAATATTACAGCACTAGGAGAATATGAATACATACATATTATGATGTTTTTGTATTTGGGAGCAAGGAACATGATTTTATAGTCAATATTTTCATCATTTGCATGGATGCCTAGTCTTTTCTCCCATTGCTTTTTCTGGTATTTTCTGGACTGTTTTGCAGGCTCACTATCAGAAAAAAAAAATAAGGACAGAGAGATTAATTTTGTGTGCTAGTGTGTGTGTATGCCACCACGACTCACTCAAAAAAAAAAAAAAAAATCATTAAAACACCCAGGAACCACCATACTGAGAACTGACAGCTCACCCACAGATCTTATGCAGATCTAGTCAAAATCATATAGGTGTCTGACTGACGCAACTGTGGATGGCTTTATAATCATCTCCCTAGACATGAGAATGAACAGTCACAGTTTCTTTATACTCCTTTCACAGCGCAATCAAAGACCCTAATCCTGCTTATGTGGGTGAATAACATTAAATGTTTGATTAATCCCTCTGACTTCTCTCTGAAATCTCTAATGAGCCAACAGATGCTTTCATGTAGCATCAGGGCTTGATTTTTCAATAATATAAATACAGACTCAATAAAACAAATACGGCAAGAGGCAATCCTACTTGTTTAGTAAAAATGTTTCCAAATTCTAGGTCTAATTATTCTTTTAAAAAATTATTTCTTGCTCTTTTGAAGAAGGTCTTCTTGGTTTATATTAATTTCAATCAATTTCTCTATTTATTTTACCCATATTTTTTTGTATTCTACTTATATCTACCCATACATTTGCTTGCACAGCTTTTCAATGCATAGCTAAAGTAGCTCATTAGCAAGTAATGAAACTATGGGTTTTTTCTTGTCTTCACAGGTAAATGTATCCATTATCCACTGTTCTGAGAAATGTATCACGTACTCATCAAAAAAACCTAAGAACTGTCATTTTGATGAAGTACAACTCACATCTCATTAGTGTTGAGTACAGAAGCAATATTCCACATCAGAAATGACTGCTAAAGTATTTGCAATTACCAGCTGTTCAGCATCCATTTTATATAGATAAAAAACATGTCAAATTTAATTTATCAGATGTTTTCTGCTGTCATACTTCTTTTTCATCCCATGTACTGAAATAGCCTTACTCTTCTTCTGGACAGGTATCACATAAGAAAAAAGAATAGCAAAAATTTATTATGTATCCACGTATAATAGCTACATAGATGGATTATTTTTGGAAAGTTTCTTCACTTTAAAGACTACACGAACTATTTATCTTGAAGTGTATGTCTTTTCTGAAAGAAGGAGACTTAAAACTTTGTTAGTTTTATTTTGTTCATTGTGGATACTCTAGCCACAGGCAAATTAAGATAGAATTAATAGTATCCAAATATATTACTTGCTACCTTTGCAGGAAAACAAAACAAAACACCACAACAACAAAAAAACAGATTTCTTGTAAAGAACAGAAAATGTAAAATGTAGTGTCTTTTGAGTACATGAGATAGGATGAGGAGTGCTTACCAAGATCCTCGGTGGTGCTGAGGGAGAGAGGTTTCCTTTTAGTCTGGGATAGATCACAAAGAAAGAGAGAGCCTGAAGTTCTCTAAAGGGAAAGATCAGTATCTTTAGAAAGTGTTTTCAGCACATGGTTGAGGATGCCTTTGTTGCATTTTGAAGAACTACAAGGGTCTGGGAATGACTTAAATAGCACATCAGAGGCCAAGCTGCAGAAGGCAACAACAAAGTTACAGAATCTCAATAAGGTCTTGATTTAGGTTGATGTTTGGAGGAGGTAAATGGAAGTGATTATTGTCCTTTATTCTGTGCCTGTGA
Source organism: Penelope pileata (assembly GCA_013396635.1). Taxonomy (NCBI): domain Eukaryota; kingdom Metazoa; phylum Chordata; class Aves; order Galliformes; family Cracidae; genus Penelope; species Penelope pileata. The sequence goes on from WBMW01000579.1 coordinate 144,394, forward strand.
AGCTGCACCTGGAGTACTGTGTCCAGCTTGGAGCTCACAGAACAAACTGACACAAGCAAACAAGAACAAGCCCAGTGAAGAGGCACAGGGATGGTTTGGGATATGTAGCTGATGGGGCTGGACTTTTTCAGTCTGGAGATGACTGTAAAATGTGGATATGGAGATGCTCATCTGACTCCATCTGCCAAGGATCCTCAGAGTCTCTGCAGCTATGCATATAACACATCCGTACCGCAGTGGTGTAAATGAGCTGTCACTGCAGCTCTAAAGAGTGAGGTAAACCCATCTGAGTTTGGAAATATATGCTTCATTAGAATGTATGCAATATTTTTAAGTAACCTGCTTTAGAAATGAAAATTTATGAGATTTTTTTTAAAGAGGGTTTCAGTTTTATCTGAACTGAAACTGGATTAAAACATTCTAAACCTGAATGTCATTTTTTCAGCCAGTTAACAAGAAATGTCTTGCATTATTTTGCCCTATTTGACAGATATGAATATGGAGGAAAAAACTGTTGCCTAAGAAACTATAAGATTGTTGATAAAGCTCCTTTACTTGTAGGTATTCTTAACTATTGCTTCCCACATCTGTTTTCCTTTTCCATCAATACATTTTTATTCTAGAGTGAAAGCATACAAAAGAAGAATCCATTACCTTTCCTGAGTGCCCAGAAGATATATTTAGTTTTCCCAGGTTTTCAAGTGAAGGCTGAAGCACGTTCATTCATTGATTAAATTTAAAGGAGATCCTGTAGTTATTCTCAGCACAGCTCTTTTTGCTGCTGACTCCAAGCAGAAAGGTTGGTTCATTTTGATTTTATAAAACAAAACATGCATAAATGGGAACTCCTTACCATCATATTATTTAAAACAATTCTGGAGGAATTGGGAAGTTCACTCATTTATTTGCTCTAATAAATAAAAAAAAAAGAGTGAAGGCTGTAGTGACTAAAACAAGAATCAGCTCAGTAAGCCTCCAGTTTGTTGCAAGCTAATCTGATAGAGAACTGCTTGAAAAAACAACAGTGGAACTGCTTCTTTTTAAATGTTTTCGCTTGGCTATAAACTAGAATTCAAAGATTTAACATTTTCATTTTCTTCTAGGCCTGCTTGCAGTGCGAAGCTGGTGGTATATCCAAGTGATATGATCTGCAACTTCAGACCATCTCCTGTGGTTCCACATTCATAAGTCCCATGAGGACTCTTCTTTAGCTAGAGACAATCTTGTAGAATGTGTCTCTGCAACTTTGAAATTGACTTTGTCCCTCTTTTTACTCTGATTGCCATTATTATTTACTTAGCATCAGTAGTGGCTATATGTTTGTGATGTGATGAATAGTTTTTGACCCAGAAAGATTGAAGTCTAAATTGTAAATCTGATTGAATTATTCAACACACAAAATCAAGCCAAACCAAACCAAAGCAAACAATCTGGAAAAATATAAAAGAAAATATCTGGTACTTTACTCTGTCTTTTTGTCAAGAAGGCATTACAAATCACGTCCCAGTTTTTGTACATACTGCATGGTCCTAAAAAGTATTTAGTAAATAACATGAAAAATTTCAATGGATGGAGTCTTCAATTGTTGTGTAATTCAGCTTTTTGTTAGTCATTGACTTGTGTGGCTGGAGAGAGTGTGTGTTTACATCCCTGAGTTCCCAGTTCCAGCAAGATGACTCTGGGGGATCATCTTAGTATGCTACACGAATAGCAATTTTTTTCTGAAAGCACAACCTGTTTAGAATTTGACAGATTTCATTGTCCTCTGTATGGGTCTTTACCACACGAAAGCCCTTCTGGCCCTGAAATTCTCAGAGCTAACTGATGGATGAGACATACAAGAAAAAATATGTTCTTTGTATTCCAGGTGTCTGAATTAGGTATTTTTGTTCCATCTGAATTTCTGCTGATGTGAAATGTACCTAGCATCCCCCCGATTCTGCACTCTTTTTATGATTAAGTAACATAGTATATTATAATTTTTCAGTTCCATAATACACCCTCTCTCTATAAAATACAATTCATGAAAAAGAAAATACACCCTCTAGAAAAATATATTCAGGGTCTCAAAATCAGGAAATCACTCTGTAATTTTAGTTGCTGAAAGACTTTCAAATGAAAATAAACATGTAAAACTAAGCTTCAAGAAATTTCCTGGGTCATGAAGACTCTTACTAAATATTTTATAAAAGTTGTTACAGTCTAGACAGAAATCTGATACAAAGGTTGCATACCAGAAGCCACAAATAATCAATATGACAGTTTTGGCATGGAAGTATAAAGCTGGTTGCAACAAAATCAATAACAGCATGAATCATCATGTCCTGGTATGCTGATTATTCTTCTAACTCTAACCATTAGTACCTGAATAAAATATAAGTTAAGAATATATCCTCTTCAGCTGTCATTAGTAGATAAGTGCCAACAACTAATTACCAACCTTTTCTGAAAGTGCTAGATGTTTTATTAATACACTGCATCAGTAGACGGTATGAGTAGATAAAAATTCTCTAAGAATCCCTTCACAACTTTAAATCTGTTAAGGTTTTAACAATGAGATTCTATATATTTATATGCTTTAAGCAGAAATTCATTACCCATATGAGAAGGCCGCTATCCATTTTAGCTTAATATTCTGTTCTTCAGTGCTTTGTCAGATTGAGACATTTCAAGTTAAGCTATCATATGAAAAGTTGTTCAAATAGTCTTTTTCAGCTGCCTCAACTACATCATGGATAGACTGGGGACAGACACAGATCAACAAGTTATGTTTCTCTACGTGTAGTTAATATTTGAGTAAAACAATTTCATAAAAAAAAAAAGAAAAAACAAAAACCAAAAAACCTCTGTATATGCTAGATAATAAAAACCAAAACCTGTACTAGTAAAGTATAAGGTATTCAGCCAGATGCTGAAAGAGATATCTCATAATCTTAGCAGCTGTTACTTTAAATTCTCTATGTATGAAAAGTAAGTTTTCTCTGGATATTTAGATTGAATTCAGTGTATGCAAATAGTATGTGATGTATGCTCATACCTAGAACCACATCTGTTTTAAAAAGGGATTATTTATTTTGTTAGAAGTTTATAACTATGTTTCAAGACATTTCATGTAGCCTTTGGCATTAGTTATATATCTATTGATGCTCAGTGTTCCAGAGAGGGGGTAAGTGGTTCAGGTGGCTGATCAGAAGAAGAGCAGCAGATCAGCTCTACAGATTTGGAGCAAAGGGTAAAATATTTGGAGAAAGAGTATATTTGGGAAATGTTCTGGAAAAAAATGCTTTTTTTCCACATACTTAGTTAAGCAAATTTAACTGATAGTAATGTTCAGCAAAGAAAGGGAAAACACTTGCAAACAACAGAAGCATGCCATTGTTTCAAAAGAAAGCAATTCACTCTGACTAGCTTAAAGGGAAACATTTTATGAGAAGCACAGAGGTGCTAACTCATTCTGCTAGATTTTAGTGAAGCCTCAGCTGGGACATGGGTACCACTATGCTCCAACACAAACTGAAGATATCTGAGAGAGTAACTCTAATCAGAGGCATATGAAATTACATTTATAAAGATAGCATATATTTATGAAATATGACCTCTGAAGAAAAACTGAAGACATTAGAAATGTCCACTGTGAAGGAGATGAAGTAGTGACATGAAAGCAGTCTTCCAGCACATAAAAATTTATTATTACAGGCCACTAAGAATAACACAAGAATTTTTTTTAACTTGAGAAGGTATTTGATATTAGCAGAAGCTTTCTACTTGCAAAGATAATGAAATGCTCTACCAAAATAACTAGAGAGGTTGTTCACTCATCTCCTCTTCAGGTTTTTAACAGTGTTTAAATGAGTCTATTCTGGATGATGAAGGCACACTTAATATGACTTTGTAAGTAAAGCAGCTGAAAACACGAAGGATCTAAAAAAATAAGTCAAATTCCTGATCCAGGACATGCTTGCAAACCCTGAAAAACATATAGGATCCACAGCTAAACAGAATGCTGAGAATTAATATAATTAAATATGTGAGCAACTGTGTTGGCACTGGAATTTTTATCAAAATTATTACAATTGGAAAATTTTTTCATAGAATCATGGAATGGCTTGAGTTGGAAAGGACCTTAAAACTCATACAGTTCCAACTCCCTAGATCAGATTGTCCAGGGTCCCATCCAACCTGGCCTTGAACACTTTCCAGGGATGGGGCATCCACAGCTTCTCTGGGTAACCCTTGCCAGTTCCTCATCACCCTCTGAGTAAACAATTTCTTCCTGATGCCTAATTTAAATCTAACCCTTCTTTTAGTTTAATAACGTCATCCCTTGTCCTGTAAATATCAGTCTGTGTAAAAGCCAGTCTCTCTCCTCTTTATAAGCTCCATTTAAGTCCTGGAAGGCTGCAATGTGGTCTCCCCAGAGCCTTGTCTTCTCCTGACCAAACAAGCCCAGCTCCCTCACCCATTCTTCACAAGAGAGAGGTGTTCCAATCCTCTGATCATTGTTGTGGCCCTCCTCTGGATCTGCTCCAAAAGCTCCATGTCTTTCTCATGCTGGGGCCCTGGGCCTGAACTCTAGATGACGCCTCATGAGGGCAGAGTAGAGGGGGACAATCACCTCCCTCTCCCTGCTGGCCACTCCTCTTTTGATGCATACAGTTGGCTTTTAGGAGTATCTTCAACAAGGTGTTTTATTGAGTAGCTCTTTTAACATATGGGAGTGAAATAAACATAGAATCATAGAATGGCCTGGGTTGGAAGGGACCCCAAGGATCATCAGGTTCCAACCTCCCTGCCACAGGCAGGGCCACCAACCTCCAGATCTGATACTAGATCAGGTTGCCCAGGATCCTATCCAACCTGGCCTTGGACACGTCCAGGCACGGGGCATCCACAACCTCTCTGGGCAGCCTGTGCCAGCACGTCACCACTCTCTCGGTAAAGAGCTTTCCTCTGATGTCCAACCTAAACCTTCCCTCCTTCAGCTTAAAACCATTCCCCCTTGTCTTATCACTGTCTACCCTTTTGAAAAGTTGTTTTCCCTCCTGTTTATAATCTCCTTTTAAATACTGGAAGGCTGCAATGTGGTCTCCCCGCAGCCTTTTCTTCTCTATAAATAGCTATACATCTACAGCTATACATCATATATATATAATAGCTATATATATATATAATAGCTATAAATCTATAAATAGCTCTACATTGCTCTGAAAACATCAACAAATATCTGTGTTTTGTTTGCTATGAAAAAAATCCAAAATCCTAAATCTGTTGGCTGATGTAATGAACACATACACAAAAAAAATTCTAATGAACTATCCATCTTCTTTGTGTGCTAAACTAAGGGGCCTCCAAAAATTTTATGAAGCTCTTGAAGTAAATAAAATCCTAATGCTATGAAGACATTATCTTTCAAGTACATATTTGCTAAGAGTAACCTTTTTTCCATACCTGCAATTATCTTACTCTAAACTGATTGTTGTTGACATATGTAATTAATGCCTACAAAAGGACAAACCAGGAATTAAGGCAGGCAGCAATTATTTGAAGTGTAATGTCTGCCAGATTAATGTTGCTGTAATGAACGTTCATTGTGTATTAAAACTGCATGACAACTACAAGAAGAGCCCTTGAAAAGCTGGTTCAGAGGGAAAAAATAAGATTATTTATATCTAATAAAAAATCCAACTGAAGTGGCTGCAACATGCAAGTTAATTTTTAGTTCTTATCTAAGGATTAATTGGACCCTGCATACCAAAATGTCTCCTTGCCAACAGGCTTTTCTCTATTTGTTTAGATTGTGCTGCACCAAGATATGACCTATGTCTACTGAAGTCATGAAGCCTGCTTGCGCTAAACAGGACTTAGACTCACACTTATAACAGGCTCTTGCTGACTGCATAAAAAAATGACACTTATCTGATTTTTACTTAGTTTCATGCATATCCTACCTCTTACTGCCAGTGTTTTTCTTTTGGCTGGGATTCTGAGAAGCTCAAAAGAGATGCTTTAAAAAGAGAAGCAGTTGATTCATTTAGCAGTCAATTCATGCCACCACTCTTCCAGTCTTCATAGTAATTGTAATAACAAAAATATTCTAAAATACAGAGAATTTTTTTTACAATTATATATCTTCAATACAACTGTCAGCTACTAAGAGGAAAAGTGAAAATCACTAGATCATGTATATTTATAAAATGGGGTAGGAGAAAAAAATAGAGAAAAAGGATAAATATATTGCGTTAGTGTTCAATAAATATGTAGGTCACTCTGAAAGTTATGCCTCCTATTTATTTCCATGGAAACTGTAACAGATACAAAGAGTACAATAACACTAGTTGATAGAGCAAATTCTCAGCTACAGAACACTTTTCTTTTTCAAAATAGTCACCACCATTAGCTACGCATTTTCTCCAGCAATGTGCAACAGCCTTTATGCTGTGTTCATAAAAATCTGCACCGCCATCCAGAACATGGCTTGTCTTTCACGTCACTGTCACTACTGCTGAAATGTACCACCTACTGCCTCACTGTGCTCACATCCACTGTTTGGTCTACATAAATGTTTAGCAAACATCAATGAATGTCAGTGGGTGCCATTTTTTCTGCATGGAGGAATTCAATTCCACGCTTTTGCTTCTTATGCACTCACATGTCAGACACCATTTGGTCAGACTGCCCCTCTGCTGTCATCTGTTGCATGGCAACAAAACGGAACAGAATATTGGTGGAAAGGTTTAACCTCTTTTGTCATACCACCAACATCTGCCTCTGAAATCATACCCCAAAATAATAAAATAGGAGGCACTACTTTTGGAGCATCCCTCATACTTCTGACCATAACCATCAAACACTATTACCAAAATGAATGGTTTAATGAAAATTCTTACAAATCCTTGATAAATATGAGCAGTACATAGAAGTAGCATACACTGCTATACCCAACCCTTCTGCCTGTGAACACAGTGGTGTCATCTCTGGACACCCAGACCTGCCGTGAGTTATGCTGTAGGCGACCATGAGCCTACACCTGTCTCCTGCTATCCTGGTTTGCAGGTTTCCAGGACAGACCTTGCACCCAGGCTGCACGCGGCCTTGTCTCCAATCCTGCTTCCTGCAGTCCCTGAGAGGAAAGTCACTGGACTAAGCCTGGACTTGGATCATGAGCTTGCCTGGGACTGCAGCTGGATCATGTCCCTCTCACAATCCTGCCCTGATGCAGTGAGGCTGTGCTTCCCTCACTGCCCTGCCCATGCTGTACTAGCTCCCACCTCTGGCTCACCCATGCTTGTGGACAAGCTGGGCTCCTGCTGCTCCCTAGCACAGATGTACACTGGCGTGCCTTTTAAATGCTGCAAACCTGGGGTTAGGATTTCTTGCCATCACCTTGCACTCATTTATGTGAATGAGGTTTGAACCCAAATACTGTTATATATCTCAGCTGCTTCTAAGGACTAGGGCAGATATGCAGCTGCATAAGCAAGTGAGTTTTCAGATGTGACTACAATGGAAATGTCAAGCAATAGTTTCTGTGTGGTCATGAGGCAGTGTCAAGCAAGCACTCATAGATCTTTTCCAGAAACTAGAAGATACTCACCTCACAGATGGTTTATTATAGTGTGGACTTAGAGTTCCTGTCTTGAAAGGACTCCAGGCAGAATTGCCTGGAACATGATGGATGTTTGCTTCCATAATCAGACATTATGAAAGGAACTGCTTTTTTTGAGCTTTAAATTGATTATTCCTGATATTGCTTTTTTTTCTTTTGATTAAAAAATTAAATTAAAAAAATATTAAAAAAAGAAAGACATTGTCAAGAAGCTTGGATGTAAGATGGACTATGTGGAAACAAGTTTTTTTCAAAAATCAGTCAGTGAGTATAATACACATGAAATAATAATTCTCTGACAAGTAAAAAATATTAAATGCATTAATTAGGTTGGCATGGTTGTCATGTTGAGTTTTGCTATCAGTGGCGGAACTGACAGTCTCTGAATATAGGGTTGGTTCAGCAAATGGTTGTCTAGAAGTCAATACAATGCCCAACAGAAATATTTAAGTTACTTACATACTGTGAAACTAAAATTCTCCAAATGATAACTACTAAAGTGGAAACATTAATTATATCAGTTTCTCATATTCATGCTGTTCTTTCTTCACCATATAAGACTGTGATAATTTGTCACGTTGCACTGATCTGATACAGTGTCTTTGATGCAACTGCAGGCTCCATGCTGTTCACTCTTAATAGATCTTAGAAGAATCTCCATGGGTATTCAGCTGAGCTTTTCCAGCATAATGGAGAACAAGGTTTTAACAACCAAAAATCAGTTTCTTTCTGCAGCATCATATTTGGCGCAGTTCAGTGCATGTTAACTGGGCTAAAGTTAATGCTGCTCAAGAAGCATTACATAAGTGTGGTGGAGTCCTCTGAAAGGCAGCTGTTGAGCAGACCTGAATTTGGACTGGAACAGCCTCAGGATCACCTGCATTTCAAGTGCTGCTTCCACTTTCCCTGCATTTCTTCTTCAGCAGATTGGAGAGGTGAATGAGATTGTTTTTCACTTCAGCGTTCTCTTTCCTGACAAGCAAGGTATGAAATTGCATTAAGCATAGATCATTAAGAGACATCTTGCCATGTGAGCAAGTTGTTATTTTTTCTTCTTCCGAAGGTATACATTAGGTCATTGCCTAAACTTAAACAGTTATCTTCAAGACTCTGGAAACATTTATGGCTCCAAATGTAGCTAGCTGGACAGTTTAATACTTTCATGGAATGCAGTTTTGAAAACAAGGTTTTCCAGACATATCCACTGTGCTAACAAGAAAGACAACACAGGACAGTATTCAATAAAGTCTTTGTCTTTTTCCTGGGATTTCTTTCTTAAACAGGCACATGAAACTGTGATATGTGTGCATAAAAGAAAAAAGCAATTATATGCCATTATCATGCAGGATTTTACATTCTGACAGAAAACGTGGATTTGGCCTGAGAAAAATTTCTGCTTCATCAGACACAAAGTAAATTTTAAGGAAATTTCATTACAGAGTTGATGTTACAATTCTGGCTATTTTTTTTTTTTTCCCCTCCTTTTCCCTCCATTTCATTCAACTACTCCTTAGTCGTCTCCGATCTCTGTAAAACAGGTCAGAATTGTGAATGTCTTGTATGTTATGTGGCTTCCTAAAAATCCCATTGTACAAAAAAATGTATTTGAATACTTAAAATTCAGCAGTTTATGGAGTTAGAAGGATATTATTCTGTTGTTTAAGGACAGGCTGGAGAATTTTGCTTAACCAAGCCTAACAGAATTTGAGGTCACCTGCTTTTTGGGGATTATTTTTACCTTATATAAAAGATAGCTTAATTTTCCAGTCTGTGGAGTTACTATTAACTATCACATTGAGAAAAACTGTTCCCTAATAAATTCAGTCTTGCAATTAAAACCAGACATACATGAATTCCCTCTTGCAATGCTATCTAGTCCATGCACATATCTACCACAAGAAAAAGGAAAACTGGGTAAGTTTGAAATTAAACTATGCAAGACAAAAAGGTTATTGGTAAAGCATGGGCTCGGGATGTTGGAAATCAACTAATCCTGACATTTCCGAGGATTCTGGACATCATCTTTGAAATGATCTTGGCAAATGGAGAAAGGCAATGCTACCCTGCTGCTGCCTGTGCTGTTGGAGACTCCAGGAACTGTTTGTTCTTGGCTGTTCCCACTGACTGTTGAAGCACTTGTGCTACTGTCACCTCTGTGGGCTTCCTGAGTGGCAATAGGGAGTCACTGACTGCTCGAATATCTATCCTCACTCTAGGAATGCAGCCGTTTCAAGGTTGAAACAAAAAGCTTGATTATCAGTTTAAGATCATTTGAAGTTGGCTATAATTAAATGTTGGAGCTTCATTAAGTAGACCATTTATTAAGTAGTCCATTTTATTAAGTAGTCCATTTTAAGCTGGTCTTTTGAATATTTTTAGTAAAGTTAAAGGAAGTAATCACACATGCCTTCAGGTAACACTGAGCATCTAAGATGAGTATTTTGACAACACTAGTAAATATCTTATTTTTTAACTTTTCAGAACATTGCTTAGTACATAATCTCACTGCATCAAGGAATGAGGTGTATAGCAAATTATTTTTGAAAATCAATGTGTTGGCTAGATGTCTTTATAGCAAATAGCTATTGAACCATAGCGATAATGTGATCAAATGTTCACCCAAATCCCAGTTGTCATTTTGAATTTATCTAAACTCTTCTTGTCTCTAGGTTTGTTCTGACTCATAAAGTTTTTTTCTCTAGTAAGAGTCAGAACCTGGTGCTGACTACAAGCAGACATTAAATTCATCCTTTAGATTCAATGGCTTCTGGAAAGTCTGGTGCTAATATGTAATCTCATACTGTGTTATGAAATCTCTTGGTGCTGACAATAAAATGATGATTTGAATGCAGTGTGTACTGAGGAGAACAAATGAGTATCACAAGTCATTTTTACTCTTTTGATGTGTAGTTAGGGTTTGCAAGAGGACTATAATGACACTGCACTGTCTGTTATATTACATGTCGCCAAACTACTACAAGATTTGGCTGTGAAAGTCACAAGTATATTGTCAAGTAAACCTTGCAGTCTTTCAGTTTTCTGATACTATTGTTATTCTGTAGTTCCCACTTTTTTTTTTTCCTTTTTTGTGGGACTGTAATACTACTGTGTTTCTTGTGTATTTGTTTTCTATCAACACAATTTCTAAGCAGATTAATATACACCTCCTTATAAATCAAGGCATATTTTGAGTTTCTTCTGGAAACACTTAAGTTTCTCCAAAGATGTGATTGTAAGACATTCTTTCTTTAGCTCTACTAATCAGACTAGTATAATTTTTACATTAAAAACATATAAAGAAACCCCACCAATCCCACAACTTATCCCATTTAAAGAGTTTAAAGTCACGAATTTTTCTGATATTAACTTATTACTGATCTCAGAATTTTAGGCAAAATACTGGTGAGTGATAGGAAGGTAAAGCCTCTTTCAAGCAGAAGGTTATGGCATGAATTCTTTCTAGGTATTTCTGAACAGGTGATTTACATTTCTGTAGGAATACACTACTACTAAATAGAGAATAGAAGATTTTGCATACGTTACATCAGAACAAAATTAAATGTTTGTATATCAGTGCAAGTTAACAGGCTGATGTATTTGTTGAGAATAAAAATAATGTATGAATTTTTTGAAAACAGTTACGATGTTCTTTATTCCAAAGCCTCACTTTTCTTCTCCACTGACTTCTATTAAGTCATCCTCTTGGTTCAGTTATCTTTGAGTTTACATGTGAATCTTTGCATCTCTCCTTTCTACAGATATAACAGCAGCTTTGAACACTATTGCTCAGGTCTTGTATTAAGCAGTTGTGGGTAGCAGAGTAGAGCAGTTTCTCAGATAATAAAGACATCTTTATGAGTACTGGAAACTATTCAGCCTACACGGGCAAGGGGATAGAAAATGTGTATAAAAATCTGTCATGTCTACACTGACCTGAAAATATTCAGTGTTTTTCTGAACACTCCAAAAAAATTGCTAAAAGTACATTAAACTGCTGGTCAAACTTTCAGAGGTCACTGGCAGGCAGGAATTCCTTGTGAATGCTTATGCAGCAGTGAATGTTCTCTCCTGTATAAACCTCTAATATTTCATTAAAACCTGAGAAAAAAAAATATTATGAATAGGTCTGTTTTATTTCTATTATACAGATTTTTAAAAATTTATTTACAATTTTTAAGGGCATAAGAATAAGAGACAGTATGACATACTTATAAATACAGAATGCCTACCCTTAGCTTTAGAAAGCCACAAGATTTTATATGTGGTATTACTACTATGGGTAAAGCTGTGTGCTGCCTTTCAAGTTAAACACTTCTTTTTAGCTTATCAAATCTGCATTTTTAAAACAAGGTGAATTTACATCAGTTTTGCTAAACATTAAAGAATGCACTCTCTCAGAATGTCTATAAATATCAAGCCTTTTAACAAAATGCATTTTTCAGTTTGCAACTATTTTTCCTGTCAATGTTTTCTGTAAAGTTGCTCAAGATAAACATTCAAGATCACTTTAAAAGGGCCAAATTCAAACACATTTTGCTTTTGTTAAAACAAAATACTGTCCTAGCTTAAACTGAATTTTTGAACTTTCTGAGACAACACCACTCTTCATAGTCCATTATTTACCCAGCTCCATCGGTGATATGCATCATTCTCTACCAAGAATATTGACATTTAGTTGATTTTATTTTTATGATGCAGAAATCACTGGAAGTCATCATTGTGACTACAAACCTTATTATTCTGACTGCTAGAGGATACATTTAGCAAATAACACAGAAGAAAGAAGAAGAAGAAAAATCCTCATTGTGCTGCCATTTGGAAATCCAAGAAAACCTTCTTCCCAGTTATATTTTAGAGCGTGAGTCAGTATATCAACTTCTCCCAAATTCATTTTACGGTATAAGAAAGTATTACTACATCAACATTGTACCCTATACCATGATTCAAAATACCTCAGCTCACTGGGGCTAATTTATTTGTTGAAATCACACAGCTGCTCCACAATTTGGTGCTCAGAGTAAGACACAGCAAGAGATGCTTAAACACTTGCATCTGTCTCTGATTAGCTATCTTGGAAACTAATTAAGCAATCAATAAACAGAACAAGTACAAGTCAATGGCATCACTGATAAGCATGCATGATCTTAAACCTAAAGCAACATAGTTGTCAGCAATTACGAGGAAAGCTATACCATCCTAAGGTTCATTAAGATACACTTGTACAGCTATTAAATGCCCATCTACTATTAGATTTTGTACAATACATAGGCAAGGGTGGGATGGGAGGGAGATTCTCTAGCTGTACTGGTATATAGGGTAAATTTCATTTAACCATTACTAGAATTAAGAAATACCAGACATGTGGATCATTTTTACAAGAAGCAAAAATAAAACCTTTTTGTATTAATAACAACAAAACATTCCTGTTTAACTTATGTAAGTAGATCTTAAGGAAGTATTAGTTTGGAAGTGGTGTATTTAATGTGTTGCTATGGAAGCATTATATATCTTTCCATTGCAAAAATTGTATACCTGAACATGAAACAGTACCTGACTGATGTGAATCTTTGAAGAACTCCTAGCATGAGTTTGAAGACAAGATTTGCAATTATCTGTTTATCTGAAAACATGTACAATTATTATTTTAAGCTAAGCAAAAATGCAGGATTGATCACAGTACTTAATTTTATCAAGGATATTACATGTAATTACAAGCAAAACAAGGAAAAAAACAATCCTGTCGTAATTGGAGTCTTATTAATGAAACAATGAAAACAATCTTACTGTACATTCCTTTCCTTTTGCAGGATCACATGATGCTTAACAAACCATTGCAGCTGTTGTCTCTAGAATTCTTGGATTTTTTGATTTTTTTACATTGCAAAATGGGCTTGTACATATGCGTTATTCTTTCCACTGCCATTTGCCTCATTTCATTTGAAAGGACTTCAGTTTTATTTCAACATGCCTATGTCTTTAAAAAGAGTAAAGGAGCTTGTAATGACTTGCAACTGAAGTATTTGTGGAAGGGTTCAACATTATTCTAAATCTGCTCCAGCTTTAGTTTTGGCAGAAATCCAATTAAGTAATCTGAGCCTTTAAAATAATGACGCTTCCTCTTATTAAATAAAAAAATGCTGTTTGTATAACTGCAGCTCAAAGTTGAGGGGTTTTTGCAGGTGCCGAAAACTGTTCAAGTACTCGACTGTTTCAAGGATGGGCATCATACCTATGAGTTTAAATGTGTTTCACAGCATACAAGACAAGTATATTGCAGCAGAGGTATCATTAGTAAAAGAAAAGTAGTATATCACTATCTGAATTATTAGCTTCTAAAATTGTGATCTGAATGTTACATGTAACATTACCTGTTTTTTATTCGGAAGTTAAATTGCCATCACACTGATTAAAACCAGGACATTTCTTTAATAGAGTTAATAAATGGACCAGGGTGACAATTCAGCAAAGCAGATAAGCATTGATGGATTTAGCACTACGCTCCAGGTTAGCCACGTTTAATATCTAGGACAGTGTAAAAAACAAGACTTGTCTTTTGAAATAGAAAAGGCAATTGTCGGTAGGCAGAATGTAATTTTCCACGTTGGAATTTGGCCAACACAGTGGGTACTCTACAGTGCTACCCTTCCAAAATGTATCTTCTGCTCTTTAATGACTACAAACAGTCAGAAGGCTGGCTTTATGTCTCTGAAATCTGGCAGCAATCGCATATGAGATCTCATCCAAAACACTACAATTTTCAGAAAGTTTCAAATGACCCAGATGTCCTTGTAAGGAATCATTTTTTAATCACAAAAAATACATTAAAATTAAAAAAAAAAAGTTAAAAAATAGTAATATTACCAGATCATCAGCCTTGAAAATAGCACTTTTACCAAGGCAATATCATGAGTTATTTTCCGTCATTTATGTACTTCTGTGGTTTTAAAAAAAAAATAATCCTCCTTTTCTTATTGAAAAGATATTACTCTAAGCTCGTTGTCAAGGCATATTGAAATGCAACGTCATTATTTCATTATTTTAAATTAACGCAATCAGCATTTCACATATTAACACTGGCACTTGAATAATGATGATATTAAAACTTTTTTTAACATATATTTCAGATTTGCATTTTATTTTTAGTTTTATTCTAGTGAATAGAATCCGTTGATTTTTTCTTTTAAATCAAAGTACAAAATGCAATCCAAGACTTCTTCCTTTTCTTCTCCCAGTTTCTATACCTGATCTTCTTGTCTTTCCTATTATTCACTCCTGCTCCTTCTTCCCTGCACTTCAGCTCCCAGACTTTCCCAGCTTCACCTACTTTCTATGACCTTTGAAAGTTGCTCATTTACAATTACTAAGAATCTTTTGCTAATTCAAGAAGCAAATCAAGAAGTAGTAAAAATCAATAATATTAATTCTACAATGTTCTTTGTGATTGCTTAATTAGACTAGATGACTGCTTTTATTAAAAAGCTATTATGTTATCTGTTTGCACAGCAACCAGAAAAATGCTCAGCTCTGCCCCTTCTGTTCATATTACTGCAAAGTGGAAATTGTTCCACTGATATGTATGGAATAGGCCTGGTATAAAATTAAAATAAACTCCACAGGTTTCACTGTTTCTGTATCACCTACAAAGACTTTGCAATTTAATGCGAGTTCTCAGAAGAGCTTACAATTGCAAGGAACTATCCACATGGGCAATCAAATTGGCTTAATTGTGGCTGCTGGCATTTGTAAAACTGCTCACCTGTGTAAACGTTTGACTGATCAGGATTTAATACATGGCATGGTGACATGGCATGTTGACAGAGGCTGAAAATATAGAAGAGGACAGTGTAAAGTATGAAAATTATTTCAAAATCAAAATCACTTAGAGGTTGAATTTACATTTATTCGCACCTTGATGAACTAATTCTTTTGTTTTTGACATACAAAAACCCATAGCTATGTGTAGCTGTTGTGTTAAATTATTCCCAAAAATATCCTTGATTGTCTTACCTTCATCATTTTTTTCTACGTATAAGAATTATTAATTATTAATTTGGCAACTAATGGTGACAATGCTTCTCAAAAAAACTGTTTTAAAAGCAGCACAATAAGGCCAAATGTGTAAGTCTTGGACCCAGAATCCATAATGTTTATCCATAAAATAAACACTAAACACTTTATATGAGCAAAGTGGCAGAGAGTGGCAGGACATGGGCTCAAGCACTGTCCTACAATTGTATGTGATTCAATACTAGCACACTGCCTGCCCTGGCTTTGATCTGGGCAAACTAGCACCTTCCCATGAATAACAAACATGGTTCGGAAGATAATGTTTTCAAGGAAAAAGTCAGTATGGATGAGACTTGTTTAAGGAGAAAGATTAGCCCTATATATGTAAACTGTGCTGCTCTGTGTGTCTATCAGACCAGGGAGAACTGATCAGTATTGGCAAATCTTCAGGCTACCACTGAACATGGGGGCAGAGTGTTTCATGACAATCAGCTAGCCAGACACTATGGTGTTGAAATGAGTCAAAAGATGTGCAGAAGAAATCTTTCAATCTGAGCAACACAAAGATGCAAAATATTTCTCAATATTGACAGCCTCAAAACATTTTTTGAGGACTGTAACTGTTGTTGTTAATGAATTGTTGCCCTTTTTACACCCCCCAAAACTCTGCACCTAACACAGCAGTACCACACTTGGTGCCACCAAGGAAGGAAAAGGCTGGGATTAGGTTTTGTTTTGTTTTGTTTTTTCCTTTCAGCCAGGGAGAGATTTCAGATCAGGTATCTGTTTTCAAAAGAGTAATCATGTATCAATTGTTCCAGAAACAGAAGGGTGAACAGGAGGAAGTTTCTTTCCCAATAAGGATTCACTCTCCATGCTATAATTAAAAATTTCTTCTGCCAGGAAGAGCAGCAAGGGAGAATAACTGCAGTATGCTAGTTAGGACTTTCACCTTGAGAGGAAAACCAACAATTTTAAATTGTAACCCAAATCCAAACCTTGTATCAAATGGTCCTTAAAAATGGGGCCCTTCAAGTCTTCACCCCTTGTGAGTGCTGTGCTGAAGTGTCATGGTAACAGGGTAAGACAGTCCTTTTATATTTGGGTGCTGCTATTTCTAATCGAAGTGCATTTTTATCACGCATATTCACCATACAATCTGTTATTAGTTTTAATTATTTTCAGTATTAAAGGCCCATGACACTATTAGCTGACCATTAGAAGTCATCTATAGCTCATTATCAGTGATTAATCACCTGCTGTCTTGTAATTAATGTTTATTAGGGGAACAGCAGTTTAATAGCTGTTCCATATTTTCTGTGCTAGGCAAGAAAACTCAAAAATTTCAAATGATATTTTTGGATATTGACTTTTAAATCTCAGGAATTAAACTAACCATGAGAAGTTAATTTGCTAGCTAAAAAAAAAAAAAGATATAAAAGTAGTTGTGTATTTTACACAGTAATTATGTGTTTTACTATAATGATAGTCACTGAAGCCTGATTAAAATATTTTCCTTTTGTGGAGATTACATACATTTCCAGATAGGCGAGTCTGGCTATGCCAGGATCAACTTTCCGTATGCCATTAACAGTCCTGTGACCACCTTTCAGCATTGTACATTGCTCTTTTGTCAAGTGTTTTGCTGGAACAAACTACCTTGATACCAGCAGTTTCAATTTTCATTAAAAATTGGAGTGATTTTTTTTTAACTCATAGTTTCTTTCTACTTTTATTTAAAGCCATTTATCTATGTCATTACTTTTTTTTTTTCCTGCAAATTTATGTCTTTGGTTGTGTCATAGATGAAAGGATGAAATAACCACTGAAGTAATGGAATTAAATATTACTTCATAGCTCTTATTTATAGAAGTAGGTATTTAGCTGTAAACTAAAACCAATTTTATGGCATTTTGAAAACATTTATTTTAAAAATCAGCAAATTTTCAGTACAATTATAATTCTTGTTAGATAACAGGACCATGATAGGTAAAGTGATCTCATCTGCTGAGATGCAGTCTCCATCTGCTGTTTTGAATCTCTGGGATTTGGAAAATCAGTATGTCACCACTATGGTAGCAGATGTTTAACTTTGGAGGACTTCTGAACACAGTGGAGCAGAGCAGTATTACCAGCTTGCAAAATATTGTGAAAATGATGTACACTTGCTACTATAAGAAAGGTAAAAATAAATTTCAGCTTTAACCTGCCTGATTTTCACTGAAATTTCTTCTTGATTACTACTAAAACATAAGGATAACCATACCAAGACATACATACAATATTGGATTTATCTGTGGTTGAATGCACCACCTCCTTGTTCGAATACTTGGATGAAAACGGCTGTACCCCAGCTTCTTCGAACCACATCTGGTTTTTTGCTGGTCACAAGAGAGAAACAAGTTCCATCCCAGCAGGTAGCAGCTCTAGTACTGAGAGAGTATTAGGTTTATTTTATTTTTCCTATTACTTCTGGGAAGAGTTTCTAGAAACTTGCCATTTTAACAATCCAGGACCTCATTTCCTATCAAAATTTATTCTGAGCCATTCTAGATGCATTTGTTTTACTGCCCTGACTGCATTTTGTTTCTTTATTCTTATTTTTTTTTCTTTTTCTTTCTCTGTAGTTTACAGGTACTGCTCTACCTACACACATCAATCGCTTCTCACCCTTCAGGTGATTGGGATAAATGAAACCATCCCTTTCACACTCATTTGGCACCCAAACTTCTGTTTCTCAGAAGTTTCACAAAAGTTTGTGTGGAATGTGGTCTATGAGCCAAACTGGCGACATTCTTTAATGCAGTCATATACAGCCAAAAAAAAAAAAAAAAAAGCCTTTAGATTAGAGTGAATATCTGGTTCTCTCAACATAATTTGTTCATAAGATATTTTTATGCTGTTGCCAGACTTATAATCTCTCTTCCTCAACATAGTGTGATCAGGAGAGTGCAAAGTAAGGTACTTTTCTGAATCAGAGGAGGAATTTCAGTGAGCATAGCACAAAGTTTGGTAAGAACTTTTAGTGCTTGCAAGACTGCTATCAAATGAAATGTTTGCCTTCCCTGTGGAAGACTGGAGGCCAGATTATAGCCCTCTGCACATCTCTGCTCCCAAATAGCAAAGCTGTAAAGAAATGGAGAAAAAGTCACTCAGTCTTATGATATTACTCTTCATACTTCTTTTATTCTGTTTTCTCTTTTTTTGCACAGAAAATAGTCAGCTGAAGACAGAAGCCTTTCTAGCTTGCTAAAGTCGGGGATAAGGTTGGGAAGCATCTGAGATTTCCAAGTTTTGCCTGATGACTTTTTTTTTTTGAAGTAAACTCAAGGTTGAGAAATGTCAGATAGTTGCTGTCATTGCTGAAGGTTATATTTGCTATTAAATGATAAATATTGTTCTCTTCATTAAATTGTTTCTTCTATAAAGAGATATAATAACAGGTAATGAAAAATTATGTAGAATTATAAATTTATATGAGGCTACAAACATACAAATAAGCCTGCATTGCATGGCTTTGCACATGAAATTTATGGCGTTTGTGTGTCATTAGTCTTTAAATTAAAAGGAATTTTCACAGGAAGCACATTCTGCTTAATCTTGAGAATAAATGGAGCTCTGTTGTTTAATAGAAAAGATGGTCTTATTTTGGAGCTAGTGCTCTCAAACATTCATGTATTTTCCTTAATTGAAAGAACACAAATATGTGGAATTATATTTCACCTTCAGTGTGTGACTGCAGTCATATTTTTGCAACAGAAATTTCTAGCATTTCTATTTTTTTCTAAACAAAGTAAAAATTCTACATTAGACTAGAATCAATCTAACATCTAAATTGTTGAGATTCAGTATAAAAATTCATCTGAATTATTTCTCTTTTAAAAGCTCTTGAGGATTTAATAACAGACAAGGAGAAGGCTGAGGTACTCAACCTTCTGGGGATAGACTTTAGTAGGGTCTGTGGTGATAGGACAAGGGGAAATTGTTTCAAACTAAAAGAGTTTGAAAGAGAGATTTAGATTGGATATAAGAAAAAAGTTTTTTATGATAATGGTAATGAAGTGCTGGAACAGGTTGCCCAGAGAGGTGGTGGGTGTCCCATTCCTAGAGACATTCAAGGTCAGGCTGGACCGCGCTCTGAGCACCCTGATCTAGCTGTAGGTGTCCCTGCTCATTGCAGGGGAGTTGGACTAGATGACCTTTAAAGGTCCCTTCCAACTCAATCTATTCTATGTTTTTTTGTTTAAATATCTATGGCTTACAAAAATGAAATAATGTTCTTTTGCAGGAATTATCTCCTCCTTAATTCCCGTAATGTTTAGAAAGGAAAACCTAGAGCATAAACAGAAAAACTATGGCTAACATGGTGTCACTGTTTCAGTCAGATAACTTCTCAGAAAGTGGCAGTTGAACTTTTTAACAGAATTTTATAGAGCTTTCCCTCTATTTTTTGTTTCTAAATTTAAACTTTTTAAAGTGTACAGTTTTTAAACTTTTGCTGTCATTTGTGGATTTTTAATTGTTTGCTATTAAGAGAAGGGAACGAATGGGATGGGTAGTTAATGGTAGTGATAAAACAGTGTGTTATTCAATAAGAAAAGATATTCTGAACAAAAAAAGACTAATCAGAATGAAATCAAAAGGAAAACCTATGTCATTTTTATAGCAATATCGAAAGACTCCGTAATATTCAAAGCAAAAGCAGCTGTAGAGCAGCTGTTACTACTATTACATCCACACATGAAACTCCCTGACTCTCCTTTTGCATGTTGTCCTGTGAATTTAAAACCAACATGAGACAATGCCACTATTATATGTTGTATAACTGGCTGCCAAAATCCCACATTTGCCCTAATTCTTATTTTTTAATGAAGTAGACTTTTGGAAATTTATGACTGGATATGACAAATCATATTTTAAAACAATAACATTAAAAGAAAATCTGTAAGAAAGACTTACCCAGGCTTGTACATCTTGCCCTTGAGACCCATCTCCTTGTATCTTAATAAATCTACCACAGAACACATGTAAGTACTGCACCAATCCTGAAGCCATATTAGCTCAGATTCACTGAGCCTGCACAGTATGAGAAAGGAAAAATGTAACTACAGATAAGGCTAATGAGCAGTAAGTCAGTCAGGAAAACAAGGAGGTTCTGCTCCTGCAAATACTGCCTTTGGGGCATGACTTAGAGGTGTCTGCTAGACCAGGTGGAAGCAGGAAGAGTCCAGACCATTTTTGCCACTTTGTCACCTTGAATGTCCACTGTAGTTTCAATGGAATATGACTTTCAGTTCCAGTTGGCTAGCTTTAAAGCAAAAGAAGAAAGAAAGAAACTAGTGAAAAGAGGTACCTAAGAACAGGGCTTGTCTTTGTGCTCAGTAGGAAACCTAAATTCAGGTTGTTTCACCCTGGCAATCTAAGGCAGCCACAAACATAAATCTTCAGGCTATTTCCTTCAGCCTTATGACAAATGTCAGTCCCCATCTCTTTCATCCAGTAAACATTAGAGGAGTTTCATGGCACATTACAGCAACCAAAGGGAGAGAAGAAGTACCCACAAGAAAGATGTTTTATTAATACAAAGTTGTTATATTGGCAAATTGATCTTTTTTACTGCATTTTGTATCAGATTGTACTCAGATTGTATTTTGTCTTTCAATAAAATAAAATGTTTTGGTGTAATCTAAGGAGGGCTTTTTTTTTTTTCCCTTTTATTGGCCATGGTTTATCCTCCATTCTGACTACAGCAGACATCTGGGTTATACTATTATTTTATTTAGCCGAGACCTCAATGAAAATCAGTTGTTTACTACTCTGAAACATGATGGTGACATGAGATGCATCAGAACCACACCTGCTTGCAAGATATCTCAAATGGAAAGTAAGAGTCTGAAATTAATACCTCTGAAACATTCATTTAGTTCTCCTGTTTTTAATGCGGACTTTTCAACCTGTTGTCAGGGGTCTCACACTGTGCTTTTCCTGAAACCCAGAAATTTCTACATCACTGTTCATAAGCTTCATTATATTCTTTTATTTATTTATTTATTTATTTATTTATTTTATTTAGAGTTGCAACAAGCTGTTGAGAAAATAAGATCATTCAGAAAGTCTGTCATTGTCTGTCATCCTCACATAAAGATTAGAAGTCATTTAGTATTGGATAGGAGCTCACTCATATAGAAATGATTTTTGAATTTAATGTAATGTTGACGCACATATTTTCTCTTTTTTTTAAATCCAAATTAAGTCCACAAACATTATTTGAATTTCACATTCAAATAATAAAATAAAAACAAGACACTCCGACTCCAATAAGTTGATGAATATCTCTTTTAGATACACAGATTTGCTTATTCAGAAGCACATTAAGTCCTTAATCGATCCTATGATTCCTAAATTTCATATTCTGATACAAGCAACTCTTTATGTAAGTCTCCATAAGATATCAGGATATCAGGATTCAACTCAAATTAATACACATTATTCACATCACCTTGGTACACACCTACATTTTGTCAATGATTGCATCACTTTTAGGTATAATGATGTTCAGTATAGATATAACCTATATACAGGCATAATGATGATCTTGGAGGTCTTTTCCAACCTTAATGATTCTATGATTCTATGATTCAGATAGCCTTTATGTAGACATCTAATGAAAGATTCAGATGCTTAAACATAGGTATATACTGCCGTAGTAAGCAATTTGGAGCATGCAGTTTTCTTGCAGACTTTCTTCCCTGAAAGATTTCTTTCCTTTTATACAGTGTTGAAGTGCTGAAGGCTAACAGAAGACATTTGACATGTACAGTTGCTGCTTCCATCTAAGACTACATCCAGTCATTTACACATTCAAAGGGTTATAAGCAGCACAAAAACAAAGTGTACTTTTGTACAAAGTAAGAGCTTGCTACAAGTTTAGGGACTTTTTGCTATGCAATATTGCAGTTAGACAATTTTAAAAGTGTTTTTAATTACTTTTTAATTATTTTCTACATTTCTTGTTTTCTTAGATATTGATATGTTTTGTAACAGCTTGGGTTTATAATTTGGGTTATGGGTTTGTTAAGATCATTGCTGAAAAATCTCCAAAATCTATTTCTACTGCTTGAAACATGGTAAAGAGTGCTATGAATCTGAAATTCCCAGTGGTTAGGTATAATGCTATACTTCAAAACTCCATTTAGAGAACAGTCAAACACAGGAAATTAGAGTCCTCTTTACTGGTCCCTAAGTAACTCTTAAGCATTTGTTTCCTAATCTGAACAGTTCATTTACTTTGTTCAGTTTTTCTTTTTAAATGGGGGGCTGTTTTACAAAATGCCAAGGTCAGTATTGCAATAATAATAAATAAGCAATAATAATAAGCAAAGCATTTCACTGCTTCTGATATCATCTACTTCCTCCTGTACTGCAAAGAATATGACATTACACACCACAAACAACCAACCAACAAACCAAAAAACCCTCAGACACACTTTTTTTCTGCTTTAGTGCTTGACTTTCTGCAAATAACCTTTCACATTGCAATAAATTTTGCAGCAAATTATCTTTCTAAGTAGAGTTTATACATAGTACATGTCATGCTACAAAAGAGAAAATGAATAGGAGGGAGAGAGATTGCTTCCTGTCTTGTAGGGTTTTATCACTAAGGAAAAAAAAATCATACATTTGTTATTGCAGTTCATTATTACTGTGGTAATACCAGCATTGATGTTATGCAATAAATATTAGAGTCTGGAGATTGTATTTCTATTAATATAAGATACTGTTGAATGTCTTTTTAAGTGTTAATTTTGGTTTCTGTATCTGAAACATATTATCATACTGCTTGAAAGATCAGCGTACCCTTTTTATTTTCTTTCTTTTGCATACACAGAGCAATAGCTGCAGAGTTGACATTCCCATGCTTTGTCAGAGATCTTTTGCAGCATACTTGTTTTCATGTTATCTAACACATCTTTCACTTGTGGAACATTACCACAAGACAATATTGACATTGAAAGCTTTGCACGATTAAAAAGAAAATTAGACCTTCACAATTCAAAACGAAACAGAACCATCACCTGTGGTATGCCTTGAAAGTAACTTTCCTTATGTGTAGCCTTGTTCAACAAAGTTTCTTGACTATCATATCAACAAAATTTCTTATAATAAGGTAAAATATTAAAAAGCAACAATGGAGATGCAGTCTGATTGCAGTTATTCAGGCATCTGCCAATGAAGCCAGATATGTAAGGGTGAATAAGAACCAGCTGACACAGACTGAATACAGCAGGGATTAGAAATGTAATGCAGTCAGATATTTTGAGCATTCTGCTCTGTCTTGTTTCGTCTAAGTATCTTCAAATAAGAAGTCCTTGAACATTTGTAATCATAATTGTATCAAAAAGAGGATGTGACGGTCAGATCCAGAACAGGGCTCAGAATAGACATATGACAGAATACAAGTATCTAAACTATACAGGGGAGATTTAGGTTAGATGTTGGGCAGAAATTCTTTACTCAGAGGGTGTTGAGGCACTGGAACAGGCTGTCCAGAGAAGCTGTGGATGCCCCATTACTAGAGATGTTTAAGGCGAGGTTGGTTTTGGTCCTCGGCAGCCTCATGTAGTGGATGGCAATCCTGTCCATGGCATGGGGGATGGAACTAGATGATCTTTAATGTCCCTCCCATCTCAAGCCATTCTATGATTCCATGGTTCTATGATACTCAAAGCTGTTATGAATCCTTGACGGCTGCTTCTCTGTTAGACAAGTACTCCTGCAACTAGATCTAGTTTGAACATGAAAATCACCATCACACGTGCCTCTTACATACCCCATGCATATTCAGCCTAGAAGAACACTTCCCTTGTTCCCATAAACTCTGTCAAATGTAGATTGTGCTTTGGAAGGAGGAATGAAAGAAGAAATAGCAACAACAGTAACAATATGTGAATTCCCAGACAATATTAGTTCAGCATTTTGTGTCAAATACTACTGAATAAAGTACATGACCAGTATTTGCTCTGAGCTCCAAATCCTGGATCCAGGGAGTGCCTGCCTACACTTCTGAATGAGCCCAAGCAGAGAAATGCCAT
This sequence comes from Penelope pileata, assembly GCA_013396635.1. NCBI lineage: Eukaryota > Metazoa > Chordata > Aves > Galliformes > Cracidae > Penelope > Penelope pileata. The sequence goes on from WBMW01000579.1 coordinate 169,099, forward strand.
GTGAGACAAACTCTTCTTGCAGCTGCCTCAGCTGGGGTGCCTCTCTGAGCCACCTAACCATGGGCAGCTGTGAGACCTGCAAGTCTCCATCACATTCAGTGTCCTGCAGTGGGAGAGAAGGTGTGCTGCCCTTTCTCATCTCTTTGCCTGCATACAGCCCTGTGTTAAACTCTTCACAGCTGTTGCTAATGAAACATTTACTTAGTGCATGCTGGTTTTACACAATGGGTCACTTAGTCCACGTCCTCACTGTGAGCCTTGAGCCTGCAGCACTTGGCTGCACTGCAGAAGTCCTTCCCACAGGCCCCCAGAGCTGTTGCAGCACACCTGCACACAGCATGAGGGTGGCCTCACACAGCCAAGACTCAGAGGGGCCCTGGGCCAAGAGCTGTTCACATAGCTCATATTTAGATGAAGCCTCAGGGATTTAGAAAATATTGACCTCCAGGAACCACTTGATGTTTTTCAATTCCTTTCATTACCTTGTCATTTTCTCCTGTCATAACCAAGAATAAGCTCTGTGTGTTCTCCATGTCTCATATCTTATGATAAGTCTCAGCACAACGTGTCTGCAAGGTATGGTGGCTGAGGAAGCAGAACCATAAACAACCAATAATAAAAAGTGACACACAACTGATGGTAATAATATGTAAGAATAGAAACCTAAGTATCTTAAACCTTATAAAGTTTTCTCAGGTATTATTCATTCTGCACTTTATTGCTTCAGCTAAATGTTATGGAATTTATTCCACGAAAAGATGTATTTTTTCCTGCAGAGTGCATTTCAATTTCCAACAAATCTCAAATAGCTGCAAGTTGTGAATTCCTAATCATCAAATCCAATATTTTTCAGCCATAACCCTAAATGGAAATTCAGATTATTTTGCTGGTTGTAGTATGCTGTGATGCAGGGAACATAATTATAAAAGGAGATGTACAGTCCGGATATGAATTTTAGTAAACGGTTTCAACAAAAAAATATTCATTACCATGATAACTGTTTTCTCTTCTTTACGTTACACATAAGAAATAAGCTATCAAGTAAGTCAGATTACTGGAATACTGAATTTATCCTACATTAAGACAAATGTTAATTGCTCACCAAACTAAGTCAAGTATTCTATAAAGTCTTCTTTTCCAACAAACAGATTTCACATAAATTTAACAGACTATTTTATTCTCATAAACACACTAGGGGAGAAAGAGAAAAGAGTCAAAAAATAAAGGGGATGTTTACTGTTGTTTTTAGCTAGTTATAAAATTATAATACTACCCCTCTACTAACATAATAAGCAATAAAGAGTTTCCACAAATGTTTTAACTAAGAGAAAAGATTTTATACAATAGCCATTACCAATAAATTTAGAAAAATATAAATTATAATGTAATTATGTAAAAGATTGGTAATATAAAGGCGGGCTCTTCACAAGTAGATTTTGTTAGATTGAGATATAAAATATACAATAATTTCAGAAAAGCATGACAGAAGTAACATGGCTTTATTCTTTAACACATTGCTCTTATAGAAATCTAACATCTACAGACATTAAAAAGCTACAATAATATAATATATATGTGTCCTTTTATCTTTCGTTACTAATGATCATCTTTTCAACTTTCATTATTAATGATCATGAATTAGAAACTTCTAAAATGGCACTCATAAAATTTCTCCTAGATGGTACACCAATTATTGAACTTAATGGATATTGTCCTTCTTTTAATTTAATTTAATGCTATATTTTATTATTTGTATATAATTTTAGCACTCTTCAATCAATAATGAATATATTACAAAAAAATTTAAAAAATGAAAAAAGCAAGCAAGCAAGCAAGCTTGCTGGCCTGAGCTCACAGCTCTGGACAGCAGCTTAGACTAAACAATTTCAGTTATATATATGCATAAACCTTTCCTTCATTTTTGTCCTTCTGATTTGTCCTTCAACTTTATGTGAATGAGTCCATTAGAAAACATTTATGATCCCTACATTTGGATAGATCCAAACCAGTGATGAATAGAACTGCAAATAAATTGCAGATAAACACTACAGTTTTGTTTAAAAAAAAAGTGAAATCTGAGTTTTTTGCTGTTGTAAGGTATGAAATTATACATACTGAATATGCTGATTTAATTCTAATTATTTTTGTAATTAACTTAATAATTTGATTTAATTAAAAATATAAGTAAATGAAATGTTTTCTACCTGTAAATATAACTTTCAAGATCAAATTTTGTTTTAAACAGATTAATTTCTAAATTGTATATATTAATGAACATATACATGCAATGCTGATCAAAAGAAATAAAGATTAAAGTAATCCCATCTTAAAAACTTGGCATCAGGAAGAGATTTACTAGAAATTATTAGAAGAATCTTGAGGAACTACATGATCTTTAAGGTCCCTTCCAATCTACACCGTTCTATGATTCTATGACTGTCGGCACTACTGCAGTTAAGTTTCGCTTAGCTGCTTACAAAGATTTCAGGTTTTAGAGCATGGTTTCTTGTACAAATCACAATTCAGCTGTCAATCCTTCATTTACAGTAACTCGTTCTGTAGTTTCAACTAGACATGGTACTTTTTCTTCCCTTTACAGACTTTTTCTTCAGAGTTAATTTAAACTGTTTATTTAGAGATGCTACTGCAGACTTTTGAGCACCTCTATGGTTGATGAAATCATTCTTGCCTGTGGTATGCAGCTTTTGAAATATTTCTGGGAAAAGTTATGTGGCAATATCAAGCACTATTTTAGGGCTGGATTCCTGTTGACATCCTCACTCTTGAGGGAAAAGTGGCTGACAGGGATAGGCAATTGTAGCTGGCTCTTGACTAATTTCCTCACCTTCTACTCTATCTTCTAGGTTTCACAAAAAGCAGATTAAAAGATGAGTATGATCCATTACTTAATTTGATAAAGGAGGAATAAAATCCAATGAGACCACATAAAATGCCTCAGGTTCAATAGAAGGCTAAGAAAGTTTGTAAGAAGTGCTCATAAGGGAAAAACAGAACTTGGAAATTTATACACAAGAAACAAATTTTCATATGGAAAGAAAAAAAAAAACAAGTAATAACTAGAACAATGATCTAACCGGCTACATTAGTACTGGTAACTTTTTTAAGCAGCCAATGAAAAAATTCTAAAAGTGTACCAATTTTAAAGCTTCAATTACAGTACTTATTGTCCAAGAAAATACATTATACAAACATTTTCATTTATTGTCTTTTCTCTACTATTTACTGACTGGTCTTATAGAAAATAATGATCTGAAACTTTAATCCAAAAATTCACTTTTATAATATAAACTCTTTTCCATACAGTATAAGTTCTTGCAAAATAAATATAAAAGTAAAAAGAAATTCCAGTTGTATAATCCTGTCAGTGCTATTTAACCTTGAAAAGATAGTTAGACTTTTATTAAAGCTTATAAAAACATTTTTCCCAAGTATCAGGATAAATATTGTTGTGGTTTGACCCAGCAGATAGCTAAGTCCCACACACTTGTTCGCTCCCCCTCCCCCCTCCCAAGTGGGATGGTGGAGAGAATTAAGGAATAAATACGATCAAACTTGTGGGCTGAGATAAAAGCTATTTACTAAGACAGCAGAGAGAATAAGAGAAATACCAGTACATATGTATATATATAAGAAACAACCGATGATACACAAAGCAAGGGACCAACGACTGATACCCAACCAGCCAGCAGCCCCTCCCTTCAAGCAGGAGACTCCCCTTTCGTAAAAATCACGTGATGTTATATGGTATGGAATAGCTCTTTGGACAGTTTGGGTCAGCTGCCCTGGTCCTGTCCCCTCCCAGTTCCCGGCTCTTTATGCCTCCTAACTGCTTCACTGAGGAACAAAATATGTTCAACACTGCCAGGTGTTATCAGTTTTGTTTTTTTTCTGAGATCAAAACATAGCTTCATACCAGACAATATGAGAGAAGTAACTTCTGTTAGAAACTAAGACAAATATATATTGCAAGTTTCAAGTTCCTTTCCTTAAAAGACATTAGAAATTTGACTACGTATAGATGATGAACATTCCTAATACTTTAACAGTGTCAAACATTTCCAAGTCATTAAATGAAAGTAACAAATCAATAAGCGTTCTGGCATTGCTCGCTAAAGCTGAAGCTGAGATTTATTCTTACGTTGCAGGACCTAGAGTAGAAATATCCTTCATAATTAATTAACTGAAAGACATATGTTGGATTGCAAATCTACAAGTAACAGTTATTCTCAGTAAAATACTTCTGAACTGGGTCAGAAATGTAAATTGAATCTGTGGGCCACAGTGACCCATATTTCACTGTAACCACAGTGGAATTACTTTTTTTGTCATACAGATTCAATTAATTGTTTTAATAAAAGTTAATTTTCTATTTGCATGCATATTTATGTGCTGATAAAATTAGATGCTAGAGCATAACAGAGGAAACCTATTCTCATTCCTGTAGTAGAGTGAGGCTCATCCTGGGGTCATTTAAAGAGTGTTCAGCATTTACTAAGTCATTTACGTTAAAAATCCAGCTGACACAGGAAGCCCAAAATGTGCAAAAACCTAGGTAAGGTGTTCACCTTAGTGATGCTAATTTTCTCTGAGAGGCTCATAGGAACGAATTGCCACTGATTGGCATTATCTACTAGCTGTGGAAGGTAGGTTCCAACACCTTAACACAGTTTTTCAAGATTTTTTGTTATTTTTATCCCAAGCATTTAACTGACTTTGACTGCTTACAAAAATCCCGTTGGGAAAAATCTCTGCTACAAAGAGAGACATTTGAAGTAGCTCTGACATTTTCCAGGTAATTCTATAAATGTGAGATGAAATTATGCATTAATGCCAGAAAGCAGTCATGTCAGAGCTCACTGTAAGCAAGAAACATTCCAGTGGCTTACACAAAGATGATGGAGCCCTCTGGTACTGTTTTAAACAGGGGCCATGCAACAGGTCAAAAACTAATCTTGGAGTACTCAGTATCACTCATTCTCAGTTTGCTTTGTGAGAGTTCTACTCTATGTTCAGGAAGACTGAGCATAGGTTTAGAGATAACACCACTCTTACAGGAATCCACAGCAGGCTTCAGAAAATTTGGTTTGGGTATAAGAGCATTGACTGTCTATAATATTAGGGGTAATGGTTATAAACTGGAAGAGGGTAGATTTAGACTAGACATAAGGAAGAAATTCTTCACTGTGAGGGTGGTGAGACACTGGAACAGGTTGCCCAGAGAAGTTGTGGTTGCCCCCTCCCTGGAAGTGTTCAAAGCCAGGCTGGATGGGGCTTTGGGCAACCTGGTCTAGTGGGAGGTGTCCTTGCCCATGGCAGGGGGGTTGGAACAAGATGATCTCTGAGGTCCCTTCCAACCTGAACCATTCTATGATTCTATGATTATGCATGTTTATTTCAAGTACCACCTACAGAAGGAAGTTAGCTTTGTTCAGTTACCAGTTTAAGACTTGCATGAGATGGAGCAGAATTCAGTAAATTTCAAAGTCAGGGATACCTTCTACAATCAAATCAAAGTCTTTTGTACTGTAAGAGTTATCATTTAGAAATAATTCTTCATTACTATGTCATTTATCATATTTCCTACTAATTTTAACCAATTAATCGTTAAAATATTATTTGAGTTTATTATCCCAGTCTTAAGTACAAATGTCAGCTGCAGACAACAAAAAAGTACTGAGGTTTGCTTTCAAAATGATGTGGATTAGAGAACAAAATGAGTTATTCTTTTATGAATATACCATGGGTTTTGATTTTCCCAAATTCCCAAATTTATATATGATGTTGAAGAGCTCAATGTGGATTAAAATATCACTTGTTTTCTCCAGCTTGCAAAAATGGACAATTAGTTCACTTTTAGCTCCGTAAAAGAGATAATAATATTACTACCTTGACTGTCTTCTTCTTTCACACCTAACTCCTACATGTGTTTCTGGTAATGGCTCCTTTGAAAAATGAATGATTTCCAAGAAACACAAAATATGCTCTGTATACGTTTCATGTTATTTTTCAAGAAGCATTTAGTGAAGTCAAAGAGAGAATACAACGTTATGATGAACTTCCTGGCTAAATCTTTATAAAATTCCACTGTAGCTGTTTTTTCTTAGAACAACAGCTATGTCTCCAGAATATTTATTTCAAAACAATTAGCTTCCCCTAAACTAAAATAATTTTTGCCATTTCACATGCAATTCATACTAGCTGGATATAAATCATTGGATATAAATTATCCAGTTACTTCAAGAAATATAGTTTAAAGTATAATTGTCTGGTTAATGACAAATAATTATGTCAATTAATTATCCTTCTGTTCCTCCTAATTATTCCTGCCCATTTCTCAGCTCACAATTTTTTTCCCCTCCTACTTGGTCCACTGTGATTTACCCTCTTAGTCCTGAGCAAATAGCAGAAAATGAGTCTGAAGGCTGCACAGAAAATTCTCTGTTGACCTAGAGAGAGAGATTTTTTTCAGAAACTCTACCTATGCATCTATCTGACAATCCCAAGAAATCATCTGACATCATCATGAAAGGTCTTCATGAATTCAAGATGACTTCATGTAAACTGGCATGCTCATTCCACCCAAAAACATTTTGTAGAATATTTATTATGTTCTATTATTCATGAATCTATTGGAAGTGATAGTTCTCAAGTAAGGTGGAGAAACTTATTTAAAATTTGACTAGTTTTTCTGTTCATTTTGTCATTTCTTTATCACTTCCACAAGTCACCTCAACAACAACCTTTCAAATTCTTTATCTAGTGATACCAAAGATTAAAAGAAACAAACAAAAAAAAAATCCCAACAAAATTAAAAAAAAAAAAAAAACATAATACAGGTACGAATGAATTTATAGTCCTTTTGAGTTATTCAAGAATTCTATGAACTCCTTGTCTCTTTCCAGGTATTTCTACATGCATTCCATATTCTTTTGATCTTTGCATGACAAGTGTCTTGCTTAATCACTTTCGTGAAACCGCACAATCATATGAGTTAAACATTGCATCAGAAGGAACTTGGAAACAACTATTATTTAAAAATTCCAACTTTCCATCGAAGTTTGAAACATTTCAGTTACTAATGTGAAAAATTGCAAATAGTTCTGATCTGGCTCTGGTATGAAGGTTTTAATGCAAGCTCGTATTACTTTAATATATGCCATAGAGATAGCCCAGGCAGAGACGTATTAGATTTATAATTCCTTCATTTGAATTTAACTCTTAAAAAATAATGCCAGTGTCACTTTCTTTTTCTGAGTGTTAGTTGTGCTAGTGAGCTAGGAAAAATAAGCTATTTTTGTATGCATGTTAAAAACAGTAATTTCATGAATTGATGTCAAGAAGACAGAATGTAACCATTTAAATATGCGTGAAGAAGATGATGCATTGTCGCTTTCGTATTCTTCTACTGCCACAGCCACAACAATTCTAATATCTAATAACATTTCAACTACTAGAAAGGTTACTTAAGTATGAATTAATATATTCTTCATTTGGCTAATGTGAATGACAGCAATACGTATATTGATTTTGCTAAAAAAGATTTATTTGATACTTGGTGAAGAAGTTGATTGCTGTGATGGACTGCATTCTAGCACAGTAGTTTTAACCATCATAGAGTAAATAGTTTTCAACCAAATACCCGCTGCTGCTAGGGACAGGCAACAACGCAATCCCTGCTAGGACTGTGATGCTTTAAGTTACTGGGAGAAGAATTGTTTATAGTTTGAAATATCTTTTCCACCAAAGTGCAATGGAGCAGTCAGTGAGACACTCCAGTGCCAGCAGATTGATGCCTTCTAGAAAAAAGGCTTGGGACTGTTTTGTCTAAAAGTACTCTAACAAGCATAACATCTGCAGGTTCTTTACAAAAATTTTCTGTGCAGAAAAGCAGCTTTCTGGGGAATCATTTCCAGTATCATCTAACACTTCATACTTTCTGCTATACAGTTCTTTATCCTGCTCTTAATTATAGACATGGACCAGCAGGTACAGTTAAACAACCTATAACAAACCCCTCTAACAACAAAGCTGTTTATATATATATATATACACCATTCAGAGCAGAACAGAGTTCAAAACATGTTAATATAAGGTGTTTTCAGTGCTTTGTTAATTTTAATGTCTTTTATTAAGCCAGAGAAATGTTCATAATCTGTGTAGTGTTCCATTTAAATAGCATAGAGTTGCATATAATTCTTCTTTCTTTACTATAATATCCTTGTTTTATCTTAGTAATATAGTAAAAGAGGTACAGAATCATTTATCACTGAATTTGCCTGATACTGTCTCATGGAGTAAAGTAATATATTTCTTAAAATTCTGTGGCAGAAAACAAGGCATAACGCTGTACTTGATCAACGACATATATCAAAACCCATTAAGCAGCAAGGTACGCATGTAATTGTATTTTCACACACAGATCTTAAAGATGTGAGCAATCAAAAGGCTCATTCTAGAAATCCACTTAGTAAAAACCAGTTTGAAGTCTTTAATCTTGCACCAGCATGTGGACATGTTGTTCCTGAGGGGCAGGGGACAAGGCCTTTTGCCTTTGAATGGAGATGTAGGATAGAAAAATGCATGTGGTGATGGGCAAGTGAAAGACTGAGTCAAAATGAGCCCAAGCCTGTGGTGGTAATTCAGTAGCCTTAATTCAGGTATTTCATAATTTCTGAGTGCTTCAGTTGCAGCCTTAATGTTCATTTGGCATAGTTCAGAGGCAGTGTAACAGTAAGACTTAACAGAAAATTAGCCATATCATGCTGCTGAAACAAGCTGATCCCTTTGGTTCCTCGGCAAGGATAGTCACTCTGAAGCTTTTTTAACTACTAGAACCACTAATGACACTGGCAACACAGTTAGCCTCCAGCTTACTCTATCCTTCAGGAAATGAAGGCATTGTTAAATTTCACAGCTATTTTCTAAATCAGAGAAAGAAGACATTCATGATTTTTATACTTTAAAAAAAAAAAAAAGGAATATTCTGGGGTGGTAAGTTTCCCATTGACCCTTGCCCTGGTCTCCTACCTTACTGCTCCTCAACTCCTTGTAGCTCAACAGACTCCCTTTTGCTTCCTCCTGCTCCAATATTTCTCCCACTCTTTTATTTCTCTCTCTTATCCCACACAAGCCCACATTATTCCCCTTTAGCACCACTTCTGTTATTGTCCTCAATTTCTTGAGTCTTCTCTGGGGATATTTACTTTGGCTCTAGCTATATTCTTCCCCTTAATGTCTTTCCTTTCTACAGTGCCTCTTGCTCCTGCCCTGTCTGCTCTCAGATCCGAGTTCCTTGCCTCAGACCACTTCTTCCCTTTATCCTTCCTACACAGCAGGAGGAGGTAGCACTGGAGGGACAGGTTTTGGATTCTTTCTCAAGCTCCCTGCTCCTAGCAGCCCTGGTTTACAAGGAACATGAACCCAGGAACCTGCGGAAAGCCACTCAATTCTCCCGTGAGGACAGTGCATGCACTGGGTTATTTCTGCATGCTCTTTGATGGAATAATGCACATTCAGCATAGGAAAGACCTCTGGCAAACTTTGCTTTCACAAGCTTTGCGATGTGCAGAAACATTTTCCTCAGTGACCTCTAAGGCCAGATTTCCATTGGGGCAGCATAGGCACTTTCATCAATCCAGAGAGGTCTCAAAGCGCATTTTAAATTCCATTTCCTACATGCCACCGGATGGAAGCTTTCCAATAAAATGTTAATAAAACTATGTAACCTCAACTAGTCAATGCTATTTTCCTTAACTTCTTAAGAAAGAGTTTCCTTTAATCAAAACTTCAACAAAGATATCTGAGGGATATATCCAGCCACAATGGTTTAAATTTGGCAGAGCTATCAGCAACTGAAAACAGAGGCTTATGATTGAAAGCCTCTGGCAGTCTCACTTACTGGCATTAGAACTCTGCCACTATTACAACATGCTGTTTATTTAACAGTTTCTGTTAAATTAAATTACTTATCTTTAATCATGGCAGATATATTTATATCTATTTTAAATAGCCCTCCAAATGTTTCTTTTAATTCTTGCACATAAATTCTAGTGTAATGAGGTAATGCTGCTGTATTTTCATGAGTATAATAAACCTCTTATGGTTTGGACCAAGTTGGATATATCAAGGAAGTAAAAAAGAGAAGGAAATATTGGCATAATCAGAAATTAAGTGAATTTAATATGTTAAAGTTTAGAAAGTACCAGGTAAGTCCACAATGTAAGGAGGATGAAAATGACATGGAAGAGAACAGGGCCTTCATTTATATAAATATTAAATAAAGGCTTTGGCTTTATGAGTTTGTTCTTGCTTTCATTTATCATAATAAATCTTGTTCACATTTGTAGAATGAGCACTGAAATCAACAAAATCAGTGGAGATAAACAGAAATAAAACTAGAATCAGACACCACAAATGTAAATTAACAGCATAGAAAAACAATGATGGCCTCTTTGATGGTGCTAAGGTGCTTGAAGGAAAGCTCCCATCATGAAAAGTTAATGATGTTTAAGTATTTAAAAATTATTAGAAGAGTAAAATATCAAAAGTAATAGTAAAGATTATTTTCTACCTGTAAGTTCCACTTGAAAAAATGGCCCTTGTTTATGTATGGTAATGCTTTAAAGACTCTACTGAAAAAAAGTTACTTTTGACTGGGACAGCATCAAGATCAACTATCACTGAAAATGTCATCTGTATTTTATAAAAAAAATGATTTGGATTTCAAATACAATTTGCCTTACCCCTCCACTATCACCATGAACTATCAGTTGTTCACAAAAACACAAGCAGTATGAAGGAAGACCAGAAGAAAAAAGCTTAATTATGAAGTCTTGCAATAAATTTTCCAGCACTTGTAGCTTTTTATAACACATATAACATGACACTGTATAGTACACTTTTTCTTCACTCTCTCACCAGTGTTGTTCATGTGAATGTGAAGGTCTTACAAGCTGAATCCTACTGACAATATGTTTAATAGCTCTGCTGTATAGCTGCTTTCTGCCTGACATGATTTTCACCCCAGATTTATGAGTTTTCCAATATATAAAGACGCTCATTTTTATTGTTCTTTAAATAAAGATTACAAATCAAATTAAATGTTGGAAAGTGAAAAGGAGGATAAGTGAGAGTAATCATTTCACAAAACGTGGTATTTCTTTCCACTGACCAAAAAGTCATAATGCCTGGAATTGAATTACACATTACAGGTGAAAAAAGTACCAGAAGACTAAAAATTACTGTGTGTTTAAAAATTATTTCCTGACAGCACAATATATTTACTATTTTCTGTGTTTCTTCCCATCATGAAGACCAATACTAGCCTTGTAGACATCTGTCATCTGTTCCCATCTGCATTCAAGCAGAGAGCTCTGGTTTGTGAGCAACTGCAGCCCAGCACAAACCACTAGTCCTAAAGGAAACACAGCATCTGCCTCTCTGCCCTGCTGTGGGCTCTGCTTACCTTTCCAGGAGTAATTACAGTGTCTGCTTTGTACATCCGCCTATAGTGCAATGAAGAGGCATTGCTCCAGTCAATACACTGGGGCAAAAGCCGACAGTCTGTTCCATCATGATAGAGCCTTGACCATAGGAAAGGCTAAATTTATTTGAGGTGCAAAATAGCCCTCCATGAGCTTCTCAGGAAAACCCACAGCAGAGAATCTGCATCTAGATGAGGTAATAATTAGAGGTGATATGTCTTATATATTAGAGAAAAAAATTGCTAATGTAAGTATAACAAAAAGAATAAAATCATCCTCCATTTTTTAAAGTAAAGAATTACCAGCAAAATGATAGACTCTTGCAACAGCTTTCAATGCTTTTTAAAATCTTTCTTCCAATTATCCTGCTTGATAATTTCTTTGCTTATAAGTGATTTTTAAAAAAGTAAATCCAGCCTTTTCTTTTTTTCTGAGGTAATTATTTATCATGTTAAAGATTGCAATGAATATAGATTTAGGATGATAGCTAACATAGCAGTGCTGGTGCAAGCTTTCTGGGAAACACACCTAACATCAGCAATTATTTCTACTGATGGGCTAATTCAGTGATTCTGAGGTGCTGTTTCATTATACTTTATCCCCAACCTATTCCTGTATTGTTCCAAAAGCAGTTCTCTGCCAAAGACATTAAGCTAATTAAAATAATACAAACCCATTTAGATGAAACAAAGAATGTACTGAAAATTCTCAAGAGCAAAGGCAAATGAGCTCAGTTACAGAACTTTGCCTTACCCATCATGTTCCCTGTGCATATTTAGTGGGAATATCGCAGTTTCTCTCTTAGTCCACTGAAAAATGTGATTTATGGTGTATCCCTGCCTCCACACACACTATCAAATACAGTCTTATTAACATCTTGAAATTTTTCTAACAAATTTATCAAATATATAGGGAGAGAAAGAAAGAAGGCATTTCCTCACAACAAAATCTAAACTAAATTCCATAAGGTGTGATTGGACACATAAATCTTAATAATTGAAATCTATTTAAATTGTTTGCTATGTCAGATACTAAATAGGATGTATTGGTACCACAGGCACACGTAATATCATCTACATTAAATGACAGATAACTTCTGGGGGATTCAGCCAAAGGTCAAGAGTTGACCACTGACTAGGCAAACACTACCGTGTCTGCCATCTCCCAGGCAGCAGATGGGTTGAGAGATGCCTGTAACCCATGAACGCTTTTGTTTATAAATTAGAAACTTCACTATTTTTAGTGTAGGCCAGAGTTACTCTTTTAAATAACACATTAATTAAAAACCTTCAAAGAAAAATAAAAGCCTGAAATCTTGCAAAATTTAATTTTAAAGCAAATTTCCTGGAAGAAAACTAAATAAAGTCCCATTCAAATATATATATATATTTTTTTTGCAGAAAGATGGCTTCAGACCTGACACTATTTTCATTTCTGTAAATCAGCTTCAGAAATGACAATAGAATATCCAGTATCACCCATAGATGCAACCCACTTTAGGAAAATGAGATCTCCCATAAAGCAAGCAAACAAAAAACAAATGAATTCCCTTTTATCCATTTTTACAGTCTTTTTTACAACACCAACAAAGATATCTTTTTCTCAGGGTATACCTGAAATGGCTAAGAAGCATGTAAATATCATAACCCACTTTATTTTCTTATCCACAAAATATTATAGATGTGGCACTGAGCTTCATTAATAATGATGGAAAAATAACCATTTCAATGGCTAGGCTTTAGGCTTTAAACTTAACTGCAAAGTCAGTGAGGCAATATTTCTCAAAGTAATCACCTCAGCCAAAGGTGTTTTTATTGTATAAGGTCTATGACCTTATTAGGTAGCAAGAATGAATGCTCAGAGAGCATGAATCCAGTTTATTAACAAAGCATCAATTAAACCTGTTAATGAGAGTATAAAAATGAAGGGTAGAAAGTAGACTAAATTTTGTAGAGGTATAGGCAGATGGTAGAATTACTGTTTTCTGAAAAAAATCAAGGGAAGTATACCACTCAAAACAAAACAACTTGAAGAGGAAAAGGAAAGGATAAAGGAAAAGAGTTATTGCATGAATAGAGGAGAACAAAAAACATAACACTTGGGGAATAAACTGTTATTGATAGTTATCATTTTGTATTAGCTAGAAGTTCTACTTTCAGACTTGGACTGTGCTGTGCTAAATTCTATACACCTTGTATATATTGCCGCATATAATAGAGATGCCAGCTCTCTCTTTTTACTCATCCTCTTTGAGAATACAGAGTTAATGGAAAGAGAATTAACTAGTTGTCCATGTCCTAGATAACTCTTACACTGTTTTCTCAAGTATGGCTGAGAATGCATTGAACATGATTGAAACGCTAGTGGATGGTGATGGCAGTACCGACAGCATTCCTGGTCACTGAGGCTTAAAGATGGTACATGAGATCCTTTGCACGTCCAAAAATGAATTTTCAGACATGTAAATCTCAATCATGGTCTTGGGAACGCTCCCAGAGATGCTGGAGTAGTTGCCGAGCTGCTGGAGTAGCAGCTCACGCTGCTAGCTCACTCTCTAACGTGACAAGTTTCCCTTGAACACCTTAGCTGAAAAAGTCGATGCCTAAATTTCCCTAGTTTTGCAGGCATGTGTTTTTGATTGTTTGCTTATTTCCTGTAGCAACCTGCTAAAACAAGGCAGATAAACTCTAGAGCGGGAAAAAAATGTAATCATCACTCTCACTGCCAGTCTTTGACATACAGATTTTACAGCTGTGGTTTATTAACTCTACACAAGTGGATTTGGAGTATGTTTATACAGGAGGAGATGTAGGTGCTAGACAAAAAATTACAGCAGGACTTGCTATGCCAGAGAAGAAGGCTAGTGTTTGGCTAATATAATCAGCTGCAAGGAAACTATGGATTTGGACTGCATGTGAAGTGGTTTTTTTTTCAAAGTCAATGAGAAAGCTACCTTTTATCTAGACTAAATTAGTCCTTTCATGGTTGAGCAACAAAACCAGAGCAAATTTTTCAGTAGTATCCCTCTTAAAATGCCAAAAATACTTTGTCAAGCAGAGTCATTATTTATATCATACAGACATCCTGCATCTGCTTTTACTCTTATCATGGGCCAATTCAGAAAAATTCACAGAAACGATCACCTACAAAGAAATAAAGATAAATGGTGTAGTTCACAAAACAGAATAACATCATTCTATCAGAAACTTACATTTTGCAAAGCTCCAGGTCTTTACTCAGCTCAGATTTCTTGCTATCTGTGAAAGATTAAACCTCTAGAGAGCTACTGGATCTGCTGTTGGAAGGCAGAAATTTTCTTCTTTTTTATCTAAGAGAGTGCAAGTCAGGAGAAATCATTATTACAAATCCTTAGGATAGTCTTTTTTTTTTTTTTTTTTCAGATTTTCTCACTATTTCTAAATCTGGTTTCATTTTGCATGAGGAGCCTTTCACATTTCAAGGAAGATTATGTATTGGAGGAGACAGAAGGAAATTTTTTCTTTTCCTGTTTTCCTATTTAGGTCAGATTTTGTGCTTGTATAAATCAGCATAATTCTAAAGATTTCAATATAACTTTGATAATTAGACTGTTTAAAAGCATATTTTTTTTTTTCCTGGGGGGGATAGGAGGAGGGGAAGAAAATGGTCTCATTAGTCCCCATTTCCTGATTTGTCCCCAGATGCAATGCTGGCAATCAGTCCTGTATACAAAAACATTGAACTCAGGCTTCTCTTCTGGTCCTCCTCAAAAGCATAATTAATCAGCCCTCTTGTTGACGGCATTTTATATTTAGGTTCTTAGACCAGAGAAATATGAAGACCAGAAAAAATATTCTCCCTGAATGCTGCCCTGCAGCAGGACTTCATCACTTCATGCAATACAGGAACTATTCTCATTGTACTAGCAAGGTAAGATAACATAGATGTTAAGCACATCATGCCTCCAGAGCTGGTCAAGCTGCTCTCCTATTCCCTCCTTTTGACTTCCAAGAAACCTCCAGTTTCCTGCATCCAGTATCATAAACAGTAAAGTTGGACATAGTAACAGGACTGCTATCAAAACTTAGCACTTATTGCTTTCTGAAGAAAGAGATCTTGCAGGTAACATTTTCTTTACCTCAGTTCAAGGCTTATCTAAGAAGTTACACTTTAACAGTACAGTATATAGTACTTGTTAGTGGAAAATTCTATCCATTCCAAACATCAATCGAATCAAAACTTTTGAAAATCCCAAACAAGGAAGCCTCAAAACTCTGCTCATTAAGCCTCATGCCACATGCACTTGTGGCACATATCCACACTCCTTTGCACTGAAATGAGTAAGAACTACCCATACTGGTTGCCTAGGACCCACCTGAGGAATGTACTCATCCCAGAGATGAAGGTTAGGGCATTGTATCTTGGTGTTCACCATAACTCCCAATCCCTGATTTTTAATGTTTCTCTTTTTATAATCATGTTCAGAAAGACACGCTGTAACACTATTGTCTTCTGTAGGAGGACACAGAATCCCCTTTCTGACTGTGGGCTAGTAATCATTCTGACATCTCAAAACAGATTTCCAGTACTGCTGTCATTAGTAAAAGGCCTAAAGGCCTTTCTACACATTCTGTGACCTGTTGGTGTGCATCATGCTGCTACAACTGTCTGATTATGGAGACAGGTCTAATCATATGTGACTTCACATCAGGAGATATCTACACTTTCTTTATGCAGTCTAAGCTAGAACTTGCTTGGATATGTGTTTGATTAAATGTCAAGCTGATACTCATTAAATTAAGATGGAGAAGCCACTGCATGAAGTCTTAAGTGCTTCAAAGAGTCAGTGCAACCAACAAAATGTGAAAAGGTATGACATGGTGAGCGATACTACTGGGACCGTCCTAGTGCTCCCATGCTTAATTGTGGGAGAATTTCTGCTCACCCTGTGCCAACAGCTATTACAGAACTGGCCCAAGACAAGCATAAAAAACGTAAGGAAGGCAAAGAGACCCATAGCCAAAATGGAACTTGCACCCTATATACAAAGACCCTACCTTAAAGAATATACATAGATCAACCTGAAAGTAACTTCTCCTGTTTATTTATATGGAAACTACAACAGATACAAAAAGCACAATAACACTATGTGATAGAACAAATTCTCAGCCACAAAACACTATTTTTCAACACAGCCACAACCATCAGCTATGTATTTTCACCAGCGATGAACAACAGCCTGCATGCTGCCCTTGTAAAAATCTACACCAGCAGAGGTGACCACTGTTGCTGTCACCACGGCTGAAATGCACCACCCACCATCTCACTGTGCTCACATCCACTGTTTGGTCTCCATAAATGCTCGACAAGTGTTGATGAATGTCAATGGATGCCATTTTTTCTGCATGCAGGAATTCAACTCCACACTTTTGCTTCATGCGCACTTCCATGTCAGACATCATTGTGTCAGACTGCTCCTCTGCTGCCATCTGTCACATCACAACAAAATGGAATGGAATATTGCTGGAGGTTCAATCTCTACAGCCATGCCACCAACATCCACCTCTGATGTCATGGGCCCACATAATAAAAAAAAGGAGGTATTACTTTCGGAGCAGCCCATGTACAAGCAGTAAAGACATTCTTAGTTTAAGTTGTTAGTGAAAAGCTCACAAAAAATATTTTCTGTTTCTTTTAAGTTCCAAAATTAAAACTTAAAGTATATCAGAGAGCTACTGCATGGCTCGATCCATAACATAGTTTGTTTTAAAGATTTAAATAATTATTGATACCGGTGGATTTGCATTTGACAACCTATTTTTCCATTGCATTAGTCATTTAATGTTATAACATAAGAATGATAATAAGCTGCTAAAGAGTCCATCATAGGCAAAGATATGAATCTGTAATGCATTCATTTTTGTTTTTAAAAGGATAGTCTTTTGTTCTTTAATTTCAATGCACTAAATTCTATAGATAAAAATACAACAGGCAAATATTAAATCATTTTTATTGCCTAGAATTCAAAAGACTCAGGCTCACTAGAATCTAACCATAGACTATAATTAAACTGTCATAATTTTTCTATTAAATAATTAAGTACAGTATCAAAACCAGCATTAATAAATTGGGTGTATCATGTCTCTTCCTGGACAATTTGACTGAGTAGGCTTTGAACCATGCTTTAAATTTCTCATATTTTATGAACTGGTTTTGCTTCTCATTCAATCAACATATGAATTAATAATGTAGGACAGCATCGATGGTGAGCTATGTATATGTACGTATGACATCACAACTAACTATTGCTAGTTATGAAGATAAGCTTGCAATATTTCTGAGCCCTTCCACATATTAGCACTAAAGACTCAATCCAAACCTAATGAAAGTTAGATTTATCACTAGCTCCAGTGTTTTCTAGTTCACTATATTATGTTAGTTGAAAATATATAAGCAAGTTGATTCAAAATATAACTGCTTTCTTCTCTAAGTGTTAAGCAGGTTCTGGTAGGCATATTTCCACTGTATGTGCTGGTTTTCTGGAGCAAATTTTGCCAGCTACCAGAGGAAGGAGTAGAAGCATGAAAGTACTCATATGAACAATCCCATGCCCAGAGTCCCCGAATAAGTGAACACATTTAGCCCGGAGGGTGACCACAACCCAGGGACTGTAGTAGCAGCTCCTGAGCAGTCCTGAAAGGTTGCTTTTGATAGGTGGATTGCCTTTAAATAGTATGTCCTGGGAACATCTTGTATTTGCTGTTATCTGCTTAAGTAAACACATGCCTTCCCAGGGCTGCTTTCACAGAAAAAGTAATTTTGCTGCCATTGTTAAACATTCTTCACAACACAAATATGTCTGCACATCACTGACATATCAGAGCCTGGATAGTTGCCATCATTCTGCTTTTATACCAGCTCTGTTCTGTGCTGGCATATGATTTAAACCATACAGCGTTTCCTATCAGCTTCTAGGTGAAGTAGTTGTAATTCCCTTCGTTATGCAGAGCAAATTCTCAAAGCAGCACATCCAAAAATATTTTAGCAAACACAGACCTCTGCTTTTGTCCTTGCAAAATGTGACGAATACACTGGAGACACGGAGTCAGAAAACAGCTTATGTATTGGAATCAACTCTCAAATTATGAGAATCCCACAAAATTATATCTATTAAGACAAAGAATAACACACTACTTCTGATAACAAAAAAGTTATAATTGGCATAAAGAAAACTTTTTTCCATTTTAAGCTCTTCACTGTTTCACCCAGATCAGTGAAATATTAGGATTTACATTAAATCCACAGAGGTTTTGCAATATCTTGCAGTGCTCAGGGGTTTAATAAAGCTATTTATGCAGATTGTCTTGAGGATTCTACTTATTAATTAACTTAGTTAATAATGCTGTATGTAGAACATACACTCCGTTTAATTTCTTGGCACTGATAATGTTGCCAATCTGTGAGAAAATCTACTTAAAGTAGTACTTAAGAAAGGAACACTGCTGATAAAACCAACTTATTTTGCCAATGTCAACTGATCTGAAATTCCTGAAGTCTGCATAACTTTCAACATTAGTCTCAGTGAGCATAAAAGATGCATCTTAACCTCTGTACTTGCTTCTTCTGCTTCCATCAGAAGTTAGGTACAAATCCTAACACTTAGTGACATCAAAGAAAGTATATCTAAATAGTGTGGTCCCGGCAGAGTCAAACTTATTCTGCTCACACCCAAATTAGTTTTGATACAGTTAATGTATTTTTAAGGTAATCTGTTCTCTGCCACATAAAAGGTAACCGTGACAGGTACTTTCAGCGTCTAGAGATCAAAATTTATTGGCAGCATTCGTTGTTGTCCCTCAAATACTCATGACATAAAATGGTCATCATGTACAGATCTGTGTGATTACAATTGACTGAGTTAAAACAGAGCAAATGAAGCAGAGGGAATTTAGATCTCAAGCACAAAGAGCTCTCAGAGCTCTAAAGATCAACAGTGTATTTTTCATATATCCAGACGTAAGATGCCATTTCAGCCATTTTTAGGACAGCCACCTATGTAGGAGTCAAGAAAACATATTTTTATTTTCTAATGGATTCTGAACTATCTTTAAAACACAGAATTAAGGAAAATGTACAAATATGAACGTGGAATATGCAATTGTTCTTTTAATTCCTGCATTTGGGAGACATTGACACATATATCTTCTTGTTACACAGGATTACAACTATTGTTACTTGCATTTTAATATAAATGTTATAATAAATTGCATTATATTTCCCCTACAAGATTAATTTATGAAACCATAGTGTGGTTGATGGTGGCAGCAGAACCCCTCAATGGAATTAATTAAAGGATAATCTTCATTGCTTTGTAGCATAGAAACCAATAAATGGCTGCTGAGATTAATAGCTGAAGCGAAGCTAAAGTGTTTAAAGAATTTTAAACCCCATTTATTACACACACCCTACAAAGCAGGAGAGATTATAGCTATATAGAAAACAAGAACATCAAAATAAAAAATAAAAATACAACTCCAAACAAGAAAAAACATTAATTATTTCCCTTGTGAATATTTGTAAGTGAAGCTTCTTTGTTTGGCAATTCTGTGCCATATGCATGAATTTGGCTAGAATGAAAAAGGAAACAAGAATGAAGCTAAACATGTGTGCTGGCTCTTTTGATTGTTTGTCTTAAGCAAGGAGTACCCAGGGAAAACACTTAAAAAATATATTAGACGAACAGGATATTATGGATTAAAAGATGATTATATGTTTTTTAAATAGAATTTTTCTGAAATCTAAGTTTTCATATTCAAGTCACTATTTCCCAAACAAAAATTGGGAAATGATAAGGCTTGCAAGGCATTTGGAGATTTTTTTCTCCAGAGCAGCTACCGTGCTATCCTTTGGGCGAAATTGCTTCTGCATCTTCATTGAATCTGTCTTGCTGGCAGAAAAGAGATTCGTGTGATATTCAGGCCTTCTTTTAGCTTTTGTAGAAGTAGAGTACAGGTGTCTGCTACAGCAGATAGGGGGTTGTTCTCCGAAAGTTTGCCCAAGTAACAATTTTTCAATGCCATATTCAAATGAGCTATATAAATTTTTCATGGCAATCATATTCTGCTTTTTTGCTTGGTTGTTTTTGGTTGCTTTTAACAAAGCAAACTGAAAGCTGTTTTAAGTGTCAAACTGTACTACTTTGTGTCATTCCTCTTGCATTGAATATTTTCCTTAGCTTTGCTTTCTTATTATAAGCTCTCTATATGATTTTTTTAAATTCTTGTTTTATTTGTATTCTTCAGAAATCACTGTCAAATTCTGAAATATCCATTCATAAAGGGATTTTCACTTTATTTTTCTGACTAAATAAAATTAATTAAGTTTAAAGTTAATGAGAAATTGATTGGGGGTTAAACTTGCCCTACCTACAGTGCATCTGTAAAGCTGATAATGGCTCCGCTTTCTGAATAAAATGAATTAATCGTCATCTAAGGATGAAGACTTGTTTCAGGATAACAAATGTATTTAACAGAACAGGGGGAAAAAAGTGAAGTATATGCATCACTGCCTGGTCTGCTAGCATCTGCTCTGGTTTCATGCCTGCCTGAGAAACCTGCCGCAGGAGCAGCTCTCTCTCCCAATCCATCTGCGTGAAAGAGAAAGAAACAGAGAAATCTCCCAGGACGTGTGGCCATTTCATCATTCTTTTGGAGCTTAAATCTTTGGAGATTTGAAATAGGAAACACCATGCCTAGCGTGGAAGAAGCAAAATACAAAGGACTCGCATCTCTCACTTCTGTTAGCAATTAATGTTTCGACAACAATAAAGTCACCCTAATACGTTGAGTTAGAACTATAACCGGTAATGTTAGGTCCAAAGATATATTTTAATCTATGAGAACCAATAATGAGCCAGAAAGGTCATTCAGTGCATTCTCTTGAACATTGCTTTCTCAGCATTAAAGTCAGAAGTAAATTTACTTCATGTTATTTTCCTTGAGGCCTTAATTACGTAGATGGAATTTTACTGCATTATTGCAAACCATTCCTAGACATTCAGTAGTAGTGTACTGGGTGGTCTTCAGATTTCTTTAACCCCACACCACTCCAACCCACTTTTAAAAGCCTTTTTATTTATAAAAGCCTACTATAATGCAAATCATCTGACAAGCAGGAATACAGAAATATAACAGGAAACATCTTGTTGAAAAGACACAAACTGTTCAAAACTTAACAAAAATGTTGAGGTTTGAGATGGCGTCTTTATTAGCCAGATCCTAAAGTACTCCGAACTGCGAAAAAAAATCTCAACATTCCATTTTTATTTTATTTTTTTTTAACAAATCTCAGCTCTCTTGTTTTATTTAAAAGATTTTAATTTTCCTGGAAATTAAATTTTATAAGTCCTACATTAAAATAAATATTATAACAGACTATCTTGGGCATCTGGATGCTTGAATTATTTTGAGCACTCGGATTTGAATCTGGTGAATCTGATAAGGCTCTGTGAGTTTCCATTTCTTTCAACAGTTCTGAGGTCTTTTTCCTTTATTACCAAATGATGCCCTTCTTTTAAAGATGGTTCTCACAATTCTCACATAAATTTCAGTGTATCCACTAAGCAACGTGTGACTGACGCAGTCTCACTCTCACTCTCTGAGTTTTATTCACGTGATAACTTATCACTTTGCAAAGCATTTTTTAGACAGCTCGATTGAAATATATCAGGTATTACATACTCCTATACCCCTATAAATTCTGTACAATATTTGTTATGCTCTATATTTAATCACTACCATTTGAGCTCAGACTCTAAAAAGTTCCTGCCACTGATGCGAACACGGTGCTTGATCTGAAGATTATTCAGCTCTGACACAAGTACCTCCCTGTTTCCTTTTTTATAAACATACCTATAATGTATTGTTGCTATGACAGACCACAGCTGAGAAGTTGTGGTCTGTCATATACTCACATATTAGTATATTTCTTATGTGAATATGATACAGCTTATTTGTAGAACACCCTCTGTTACATAGTGTTTCTGGGCCAGGTGAGATTTATCCCAGTTCTGGCATTTGTTGGTCAGGAGTCTTTACCTAATCTTAACTGAAATTCCAACCTGAAAAAGCCTGCTTCTCTCTGAAGAGATAATTGAACATGCCTAAGAAATGCTTTGAGATAGAGATCTGAGTAGTTAAAATAAGGCTTGATGAACTGGCTACCTACAGGCTCTCTCCAGTTTACATTTGACTTGTTCTTTTGGTGAGCACAGCAGAAAAATGGCCATTTGAGCAGGCTGTGGGGGTTAACTTGTTGTAAAGAAGACAATGACATGAGAAAAATAAATCTCTCACATGGCCAGAACTTTTTTAACTGGTCAGCAGCAGGAGCCCATAGAGTAGAACACGTTGCGCTGGGTATGCCCACCACCTTCACTTCCAACCCTCTGTGCAGCACAGCTGCACAGGACCTGGCTGCCATTGAAGAGCAGAGACAAATTTCTTCACACTTACGCGCTGCTAAGCACAAAGCTTTCACCAGTTTCTGCTCACCTTTATATTCTAAATCAAATTTACAACGATCATTCTGGAAATGGTAACACAGAGCCTGCTCTTTCTTGATCATTTGGGCTTAGAGCTCTCCCATCTATTACTCTTCTGCATCTCAGACTCCTTTACAGTTTGGCACTTTCATGTTTTACCTTTAGCAAACAAGATTGCTGGTTCAATCTCTGAGCACTGGACTAGAATCAGGTGAACCCCTAATGCTAAAACAACTTTCTATTGCTACCTCTTACCAAGATCCACCATGCATAGGGGACTGAGACAGTTTCTCAACAGAGCTTCTGCAACACTGCCCATCCAATTAGATAAAACAATAAAAAACAGTAGGTAAAATGTACTTTTAATATTTTCCTGCATTATTTATGTTTGGTGCTCTCATTTCATAATAGTTACATAAATATGTAGGGCAAATATCTTGATTCTTATAAACATTATTCCCTTCAGTGGCCAATAAGAAGATAATAAAAAATGGTTTACACATTTACAGGACCTTTCATCTGAGAGTCTCCAAGGGGCTTCAGAGATATGCTCATAGTAACCTTTTCATCTTACAGCTATGGAAATCAAAGGCTAAAAAGATTAAAGCCCAAACCTTTAAAGACGTCTTTGGAATTAATGGGAGCCTTGAAAATCTTTCAGGATCTGCATCTAAGCGATTTGTCCAAGGATGCACCCTGTGAGAAACTGAAAAATAAAACACAGGTGTCCTGAATTCCTTTTTCATTATTTTAAGGCCACTGGAAAGGAATTATGCAAATCCAGCTAAACAGCTTCATGCAATTCATAGAAAAGGAATTTCCCTACCAAACAGAACCATACAATCACAGAATGGTTCAGGTTGGAAGGGACCTTAGAGATCATCTTGTTCCAAGCCCCCTGCCATGGGCAAGGACACCTCCCACTAGACCAGGTTGCCCAAAGCCCCATCCAGCCTGGCTTTGAATACTTCCAGGGAGGGGGCATCAACGACTTCTCTGGGCAACCTGTTCCAGTGTCTCACCACAGTGAAGAATTTCTTCCTTATATCTAGTCTAAATCTACCCTCTTCCAGTTTATAACTATTACCCCTTGTCCTGTCATTATCTATCATAAGTCCCATAGTACTCCAAATATGCTCATTGAATCATGACAGCAAGCATAGACCAACACTGCATATAAACATGTACAATCTAAGGTGAAATATGCAGTCTTGTCACACATTGCATTTGGAGAGACCTCTAAACATGCAGGAGTTGCCATCATAAGTCACGTGTGTGTGTAAAAAAGGTTGATTCCTTCAAATGAGAATCAGAGTCTGAAGCTGGATGATGTGAATACATCTTCCAAGAGATCCCCATCCTGACTCTTGTACAGCTGTTGAGATGTTTCATTTATGTTCCATGCTGACACACAGGTAACTGTATCAGCAAAAAAGGAGTGGGAGAAGGAATCAGTACCCAAGTCAGTGTAAGCAAACTCTTTTTTCCAAATTTTACAGAGATCTAGAAAATTGCTATACTTCATAATTTGCTGACATGGTTTCATTCAATAATTTTAAATAAAGATATGATCCCACTTCTGTTGAAAATGTTACAGTCTTTGACAGTATACGATTGGACTTAAAAGACAAATTTTCATTTTATTTAACGTTCTTGTAACAAACAGGCTGCTAACCAGGTCAAAAGCTTTCAAGATTAATTAAATCTATATTCAGTACCAATACCCTATTTTTGTATATTCTTTACATACATAATAAATATGTCACACTATAGAGTTTTACCCTATAGGATTAAGCCAAGATATTTCTATTATTAGTATCTGCATTTGTTCTCAGGATTTTTTAAATATCAGAAATGCTAACATTTTTTAGCTTCGCACTTTGAAGAAAATATTGACAGTACAGAATGCTTTGCAAATTACAGGCACGAAGAAAATTGGAAAGAAAAAGAAACTTCCTGGATGAGACTATTCAAAAGGAAATATGGAAACAGGAAGAACCTTGGAGCAGGTAAGAGTTGCGTACTAATTAGAGACAAAGTTTATTCAGGCTCACAGGCCAATCTATCTTCCATCACAAGATGGCATCCGTTTTAGAGGATTCAACACCTTTTAGTTTGACTGCTGGTGTTATGAAAGCTGAAATTTTTTTCTGCTTTCATTATAAATTTTTGCTTTTGGGACTTTGCAATTCAGAGACTACTGGTTTTTCATGTTAAAGCTAATTCTATTTAGAAGTAATTTTTATTAAAAACATATTTTTGGAAATTTTCAGTTGTGCCAAAAAAAAAAGTGTCTGAGGGGTGTAATTTGCAAAATAGTTAAAAATCAACCATAGCCAGTATGAAGTAAATAGCATTCAAAATGAACAAATGCAGAAATATACTTCATGTCTAAAAATTGATTTTAATAAGTGAACCTTGCTTAATATTTAAATGGACTTTTATTATTCCTATTCTCAAGGCTATTTACCTTCTCCTATATAATATCTCAGTCCTTCTCTGTATTTTTGATGTTGTTATGCCTATCGAACATAAGCAAATTTCAGGAACACACTCTCAGTATTTGCCAATACTATTTTGATCACAGGCCCATTTCCTGAAAAGTTCCAGTTGCAAATTCCCTACAGCACAATTGATACATCCCAAAACATCTCATTTGCAAATCTCTTATCCTCTTTATGATTCATTTTACTAAGTCCCATGTTTTCCTTTCTAATCATTTCCAGTCGATACTGTATTCAACACAAGTACTAGCTTCCAATTTTACTATACCAATTTTAATATCTAAAAGTATTTGTTAATTTGGGCAATTTGCATTTCTGGATATCTGTCTTGATTTGATTGCAATAAAAATATGTAGACGAAAAAAATAGTTGAAAATGTTTCAAAATGAAGACATACAAAACCTGAGGTATCTAGTACCTCTTGAACCCAATTGAAAGCTTTTGTTCAATAAGAAAGAAAATGTGTCAGAACATTCAAAAGAATGAAAATAATTCTACTGTTAGTTGCTTTAATTAATCACTTTAACTCATATTAAAATGAAATAGGATATAAAAAAATGTCCTGCTACTAGCATGGACTCTTCCCAGACCACAGTTTAAGGCTTAGATTACTTACAATATAATACTGGAAATTCTTTCTTAGCCAGAAAACACTTTTATAGAAGAAAAAGAATTTTTATCAGTCACATTTGTATGTACAAGACCCACCCGAAACAGTTGTCTGATCAGTCTTCCAATTTTAAACACAATGCCTAGCACTGTCATACTTCTTTTCCTAGATGGGCTTTCTGTTTCTACCTGTTTTTCTTTTTCAGATAATATTTGAAGGTTATGGTTTTCATTCACAATTTCCTTCTGTTCACACATAGATGGATGACAGCTCTAATTTGAGTGTCAATTTGGATAATTTGGCAAATTTCCTTGACGCCTGCATACTTCTTTGGAGGCTACCATTGCTCTTTTGCACTCAGCCTTCTGTGGCTTTCTTACTTAATGGTAAGAAGGAAAACCACCTCTCCTTGACTCTATAAAAGCAGAGATTAATGCAGGACTACTATGTTCTTATATGTATGAAAGTAGTTGTTGCTTTTATTAGACTTGCATCCTGACCTAGAAAAGCAAGAGTAACAATGCATTTCATGGTTCTACTCAATCTGTCACCTAATTTCCTCTCTCACAGCTTATTCTGTGGCCAAAAAGTCTACATTGCAGTTTTCCTGAACTTTTTAGAGTAGTTCCATCATCTTTGGGTTATTCGACTTGTTAGTCAAATCTCTATTTAAAACTAAAGGGAGTTTTACTCAAATATTATTGCACCAGTTATTAAAAGGCCAAGATAAGGATGCTGGACTTCAGAAAACACTGATCAGAGCAAGATGATATAAGATTTTATTTAGTATATAATGCTCTCATGAATGAGAACGACAATTAGCTTTGTACAGCTACTGTGAAAAGGACGAAAAGCAATCCTTTACATTTTGAGTCAGTTGTAGAGATTTATCTCGAGACATGATGCCAGTCCCAAAACTTCTGCTTGTAGGAGTTTTTTGCACAACTCTTTTTTTATTATTATTATTATTTTAATTTTGCATAAGTAAAAAGAATTTGGCCAATGGATCTGATGCTACATAGACTGTCATGTAGTCTGTCCTAGGACTCTACGAGACAGACTATGTAAGTCTGTCTAGGAGAGAAGCAGCTTCAGGCAAGGAGATCATTGCAGTCCAGCCAGTGTTAATGGAAACTCTGCCTTTAACTCCCCCAGAATCAGGATTTCACTCTCGCTCAGGTTGAGCACTTGTCTCTACAAGGCCTATTTTACAGCCATGAATAAATGTTCACCTACATCCAAGAGACAGGCTTTGAGGCACCACAGACACTTTGCTGTGTGCTAATGGCAGAAAGCGGGACACAGGACTGCTGAGCACAGTGCAAGGCAATCCTGCAGTGATGTTGAGGCGGTGCAGGGGAGCCCACCAATTTCCCTTCTTTGCTAGTAGTACAGAAAATAGCCAGGGGAAATAGGGCAGGACGCAGCCTTCCCAGCAGTCCCTGAATGAGGTAATAACTCCTTGGCAATGAATGGAACTTCTGAGCAGCCCTCAGGCACCAAGAACCAGCTTAAGGAGTGCAAAGACAACCTTGTATTAGCTTTTACACAATAATGTCATATACACAGTGAATGAGGGAGAGTTAACATGCAAATAGTTTTCTCCTAACCCTGTATTATATGTCTTGCTCAGTCTTCAAAGGCTTCCCTGTATGATGTACAGTTTTCCCCAGTTGCTTTAATATCTCCATGAGATAACCATGAAGAAATCACTTTCCCTCTAATGTTTTCAGTATACCATTACTGATCCAAGTTCCATTTCAAATGGAATATTTCAAATGGAACAGAAAACTGTACACTCCAAAATTTACATATTAGTAATAGCAAAATACCGACTCGTGATATAAATATTCATTTAGTTCGTAACACTGTGGTGGTGTTGAAAGGTGCATTGCCATGAACACTGAACTTCAGGACAACAGGGCTTCAGATATTTTAATCACAAATAATTTTCCTTGCTCAGACATACTCATCTTCTTGATGTCAAAATTTAATTAATGTTGTCTTACGTTCCCATGTGCAATATTGATGATATTGTTGCTGTTATGAAGCGAAACAGCTGACAGTAATAACATTCTGTATTTCCAATCTTTTACAAAAGAATGTAATTCTCAAAGGGCAGAATAGGGGAAAAATATATATATATATACAAATATATAACAGAAAAAAATACGTATGGTCATGTTTGAATTTCAGCAGGGGCTCCTGATAATTTTTCACAAAAATGAAAATGCATTGTATTATTCATTACTTCAGTTTAATCACAGAATCATGAAAGCGAATTAGAAGAGACCTCAAAAAGTCATCCAGTCAATGGTACGACACATGGTCTGGAAATTAGTCTCGATACATAATCAGTCAGGTTTTGAAATTAAAAGATAGGCACAATATTCCCTTTTATATATTCCTTATATTACCAGTGAAAATCTGTTTTTTAAGTGTGACAAAACCCACCATAAGCCAATCTCATATTTAATTATGGAAACTCATGTTAACTACTTGTGTACAAACATCAGCTGATCATGATTCATAACTCATTTTTATGCTGGATAAATTACTTTGCTTCACCTTTTTCACCCTGTGATAGAAACTCTTGCATGACCTAATTAACATACTCTGTATAATAATAGATCTGGGTATTAAATGGAAGTTATAGCAATTTATAATAAAGGAGGTATAACAGATGGACAGCAAATTAAAAGAAGTATTAACTATTAACAATAAAAAATGCATAAAATATATATATTTGTAACAATTAAAGGGAGAACAACAGCCAGGTTACTTGTCTTAGAAAGGTATGTTCCACTAAAAAGGATAAAAGACATACAAGATGCGTCTGTATTTTTTCAATAGGCCAAAAATTTTTACTAGGCTTCACGAGGATTGGCCTGACTGATATTAAATGAGGGGAATTACCATAATGAAATATTAAGGAAAAAAGTTTAAATGTGCAATGTCAGGAACTGAGAAAGAAGCACACTCACGGTAATATTACTGTGATCATTTTTATAATGCAACACATTCCAATTGCCACTTGAGTTATTTCCTGCTTTTTTTAGAGACAGAACACAATCAATTGCAAGAAAAGTCAGTAGCATCACAGCTACCTTTTATGAAACTCCAACTCTTCACCTATAAGAGAGCATATACTCCACATTGAATTCTACACCCAGCACTGCAATCCACAATGTTTCATCCATTTTGTAATCCCAGAGTACATGGATTACAAGAGTGCATGGATAGGCACTAGACATACTGATTGTGGTTTTCGAAATAATATCTAAATAGACTGCAATACTTGTTAGCCATGTTTCAACAGCAGAGAGCTGTAGTGATACTGCTAGTAGTTCTGTATTTTCCTGAGACACATTTACTAAATTTTTAAAGATTGATACCAAGTGGATTATCTAAATTACGAAATCTGAACAATATATTTCAAATCAACATGTTCCTGAAAGATTGTACTTCCTGTTACTTCAATTTTATAATCCCTAATTCACAAAAGGTGCCCTAATCATCCATGAAAATTAGCAGTCAGTGGGGTAACTTTAGAAATGAATTTGTTTTATAAATTGCACAAAATGAAATGGAAAACTCAGTCTTGAGCTCATAAATGCCAATTGCAATTTTCTCCCATGTCAGATACAACTACATATTCTAGGCATGTAAAGAATTTGCCATGAACATAATCCACATTTGTGGTTGTGGAAAATGCGATGATGTTCAGTACTAATAAATAAATACATTAAAAAATACAATTATATTAAATTTAGTTTCCACAGTGAACCAGATGTAGTGCAGGAGTAAATCAATAGAACTCTACGGAACCTAAAATATTTCTGGCAATTTGCTCAGGATCTGTCCCTCTATGTCCCAGTGAAATATTTTTTTAAAATGATTAAGTAAAGTACTGCTCATATAAGGCATTGATTTTCATCATTGATTTTGTGCTGGTATTTGAGCCAAGCCTCAAAAAGCTTGAGCGCTTTATGTATTTACAGCTGTCTGTTGGCAAAGAATAATTCATTCCCTCCAAATAAAACATGTTCCTGAAGCTTATAACAGCATTTTTCTAGACTAGATTTACAAACAGCTTCTTTGAATAAAAAGATAGAAAACACACTTTAAATCTCTGAAACAAAAGTAGAACTCTGTTTCTTGATTTTTTGACTTGTCAAACAAATAAGACAGATATAGATTATATTTTCCCCCCAGGAGAGCTGTTCCATCGTCAGAGAGCAAAGATCAATGATGAATCATCATCTTGTAACGAAGTATTTTCAGTGACAAAATGAAGTGTATTGTTTAGCACTTTTGTTTAAATATGTATGCAGGAAAATTTTGGTTGCCTGTCACTGTATTTTTCCTAATCAGACAAATACATCCATCATTTCCTTTTTGGCTGATCATAGGCAATTTCCAACACTAGAAAAGCCTACTTCTGATTCATTTCAAAGCCTTTCCTTCAAGAGTGTCACATTCTAACACAACAGTAATTCATTGGCTTTACTTTCAAAAGCTATTACCTATACACATGAAAATATCAGCCTCACAGAGACCACCATCTATTAAAACTAATCAGTTCTCCCACATATCAGCTAGTTAATGTGTTATTCCAGAATAATTGTTTTTAAAATTACAACATTCTCCTCTCTCTTACAGAGTATGTCTCCATCAATGCTGAAGTAGAGAATACTGCTAGGTATCAGAGTGTTGTCAAAAAGGAGACAATGAATGTTAAAGGCAGTTATTCCACACCCTCTAGCCATTTATTTTCTCCTACTGACCTTTGGCTGAGCACAACAACCAGAGCAGATTGTAGGATTACTAGTGTGGGTGGCTACCTTTTCAACATAGACAACTTTGTGACAGTGGTTGAAAACACAGCTGCTAAAATATTTTCTTTTAGGTCTTACAGATAAAAGGTTAACTCAATATATGAGTCATAATTTTAATCATGAAAGATTTCATTCCCATTTCAGTGATGGAAAATAAATGAGGCAGAGAAGGTAGAGTTCAAGAACATCAGAAAGTCCAGGAGAGTCAACAGATGTACACTGAGTAGCAAAACTAGCTCTGACCACAGTGAAAACTATTATTTAGGAAACATGAATTGGGCTTGCTTGCAAGTTTTAGATTGACTAAAGACTCTGGTAAATCAGCTTAAAGCTGGCATTGTTTACGGAATCTCTCACAAAAATAATCAACAAACACAAATCTGATTCCTCTGACAGGTGTGTATTTACTGATGAAACAACCAATTAATAATCATTGGAACCATACATGATAAACCCATTTTGTGCACTATTTCCCTATTAAAAAAATAATATATATATAGGAAATGTATATACCACATTTCTATCACCCATAGGTTTTATTAATCACATACTTATTATTCAGCAAACTGAAAAGTTTTACTCCTTTCAATAAACAATGGTTTTTGGCACACCTTTCATTTCTGAATCAACTGAAGACCTAGATTCTTTGTTTTAACATGCTGCTATTAAAGTCTAAGTAACGTCGAGAGTGTACTGACTACAGCCACATTCTGCCAACAACCTCGCATTTTCCTAGCACTGAGAAGAGATCAGAAAATGCCTTTTAAGATGTTTAAAGATCCTGCCAGTACAGGAAAATTAACAGCAGCTAGAGCCTGTTACCGTATCTTAGCCCTCTACCAAACAGAACATGACAGGTCCCTGAAAAATTTTGACAAGAACTTTCCATGCTTTAACAATTCCTGCCTAAAAATCCTTTTTGGGAGCCACTGACAGAAACTAAAGGAGTAAATAATCTGAAAAATTACAAGACTGCTAAGTAGGCCTGCAT
Organism: Penelope pileata; assembly: GCA_013396635.1. Taxonomy (NCBI): domain Eukaryota; kingdom Metazoa; phylum Chordata; class Aves; order Galliformes; family Cracidae; genus Penelope; species Penelope pileata. Next base: position 201,067 of record WBMW01000579.1, read on the forward strand.
GAACTTCTGTTTTGACTCTCCAAACTGATGGATCCTTAACTAAGCACAGTTTCTTCGGGCCCCTAAAACACATTCTAATGGAGGTGTGTAAAACTTTGCGTGAAAATGCTTAGTCCTGTTAAATTTTCCTGTTCAGACATTCACAAAGTCTCTGTAAAGTACTTTCATAAAAAAGTTAGTATATGTTTTGCCCTTTGATTGTCTTTAGGGATGTTGCAATATTGTCTTGAAATCCATATTTATCAGTTTTGTCAGAGCTGCCAGCATTGCAAACGTTCCCCATTAGAGTGTGAGGAATTTGTCTTACTACTGTTTCTTGCTGCACAGCTACTCTTTTGTAAAATTACAGTTTCATTATAATACTTTACATCAACAAGAAGGTATGTGGTTCCAGGTAGCAAAGTAGTTTGTATAACAACAGCAAAGAGGGTCAGAAAGACTAAGTGATATGCTCACACAAGGTCAACAGCAAAACCAAATCCAACCTACTGTCCCATCTTCATGCATGAGATGACAGCTGAGGCTCAGGTGCCATGAATATATTTTCATGTTTTATCCCCTGTATATTCATTCTCCATCTCCTTTCTTTCATACTGAAAAGCTGAGTTTCAGAGAGATTAAGCTAGGAAGCATATATTAACTATGGTTCATTACACATACCAATGAAAAAAATAATTGGTTCTAAAACACAGACGAAAAAAAAGAAGTGTTACAATAGCACTGGAGCAAGTTCTGATTCTTTCTCAATTTATGGACATTTTTCTCTTTATCAAAAGGGAAAGAACACAGATTTTTTTCTTAAAAGATCTGATCTAAAAGTTAAAATTGCAGTCTGCATGGTATGGTCCTTTAACTACTTTCAGCCTTACCAGCTTCAAAGCTTACTTCCCAAACCAAACTGTAATTCTTGGTCTAAAGCAGAACAATCAGAAAAATTGTGTTTTAACAGCTGAATATCTGATGACCACATTGCTTGAAACCTTCTGTTTGCTATTTAACCCTTCCCAATATTTAATGCAATAACATATTCCACTTTATTTCTAATAATCAATCTAAAAAATGAGTTATCGAATGGCAGCACATTTATAGAGCATCGTTTACATTTTAAGATCTAAGCAAGTCTAATTACATGCTAAAATTTCTAAGATCCATTAATATGCTCTACTTGTCAATACAATTTTTGCTAAACAGGGCATACCTCCGTACATGTAAAATGTCTGATTGATTATAATCAATACACTGCTCAAACCACAAGATATTTTTCTGCAGTGGTGCGTAACATAAAATGGATTAAAAGAAAAATGCAAGCTTGTATCCACAACCTTCCATCAGAAACAATGGACTTACTAACTATTCTTTCTATGAATAATAAATTCTTCTAAATCCTCTCAAAATGCAAAGGAGAGGACCTAGAACTAAACAGCTTTCATTGAAAAGATGGTGTTCGAGTTCATGGCTTCCTTGCTCCTGTCTCAAGCACATTACAGCCCTTTTCCCCTACCCTCCACACGCAGTATACACATGCATTATCTCAACATTCTTAAAGCTCCATTAGTCATTCTGCAGGAAGACTGAAATGATCTTCCCATTACACAACTAAGCCTATTTTCCACAACTTCTCACTAAAAAGAAGCAAATATCATTACATTTGCTATGAAGAAGTTATAAGCATAAAACCAGGTAATTAATTGTCCATTGATTTAATGGAGACATCCTACCAATTTATACCAGCTGGGGAAAAGGAGCACCATGTTTAAAAATGCCCTGGTCACAGTAATTTCTTTTTTTAAAAACAAAAAAAAAAAAACCAAAACCTTCAAAAACATTATCTTTGGCAGCCTTCCTGCCTTTTAGTAATTGCTTATGGGATTATTTCTATTTGATTCTGCAGGATTAGTGAAAAGATTTCAGATATGTTAGTAGCTCTGTAAGGGACATGTACAGTTGATAGAAGGCAGAGTCCACGTGAAATTTAAACTTAAATGCTGAAGAGAGGAAAGGAGGAGAGTGAAGATCCAGGCACTAGTTGCTTCTGTTGTATGTGCACATCCTACTTTTGGATATTCTGCTTTTTTCACTGTCCAGCACCTTTGCTGAACAGTTTTTTTGGGTTTTTTTGTTTGCTTTTTTTTTCTTTTTCTTTCTTCTTCTTTTTTTTTTTTTTAATTTCTTACACCATTCTCCAATAAATCTACATGACAGAAGACTCCTCAGTGTGATTGTACACTCATTAGTGGTCAAAGGTTGAAGACCATCAATGAAATTAACTGGATTATTTTGTTTAGGTCAAAGAAGGTTAACTGTAGTGCATGGATGTAGAAGAAATTAGCCATAACAAATGGACAAGTTAGATCAACAGGAAAATTATTTTCATATTTTCAGCTTTCTATAAAGAAAATATAACATTACGTATCTGGGCTCTATAGACTTTTTTCCACTTCTGTTCTTGTAAAAAACATATAAAAAAAAGTAATACCAGTGTTTATTCTCAAAGTGCAATCAATATCACCTTTGGCCCTAATGATCATACAAAAGAGATTAACAGGGAAGTCCCCACCACATGAATCAGTTAATACATGCTTAGTAAAATAAGTAGGTGTTTGTGAGCCAGTATTCGCTTAGTAAAATAAGTAGGTGTTTGTAAGCCAGTATTCTGTTTTCCAACAAATGCCTTTCATTACAGTTCAATGGACAAGAGAATTCTGCTCCTTTATGCTCTAACTTCCTACTGGAAATATTGTGTCCACAGCCTGAAAGAGAGATCCTCTGCTAAGGGGCTTAGGGAACGCTGGTTTAGGTCAGGGATTTTACAGGAGACCAAACTGAAGACAGAAGTTTGAGCTGTGAGTTTGAGGCTACAGTTACCTAGCACTAAGTTTGACCTAATAAGCCATGCCAAGAGTCTTATGAAAGTCACCTAGTCACCTAAACATGACACTGAGAGACACCAAGGTTGGAGCGCGCAAAGGCAGACCTACATTGCAGATGCGTCCTCAGGAAAAAAAACCACCACCACAAAGATAACACCAAAAAAAAACCAAAAACAACAGCAACAAAACAACCACAGGTTAAGATACAGATCTGGGGCAAGAATGTTGCCTAGAAGGAGCATAAGAATTGAGTAACAAAGTGCTTTCCCATTGACAGTCTCCTACTGTGTACACGAAAATTCATTTTTCCAAATAAGTGTTACTTCAGCAAAAAAAAATTAATTCCATTAAGAATACTATTTAAAAACAGAAACAAGCTATGGAACGACAAACATTGAAATGAAAATGTTCATTTTTGTGATGTGTTTTTGAAAATTACTAGTTAAGTTATAACCCTTTTCTATACAATACACACAGTATCACCACAATCTAAAGCATTCTAACTTGTAAATAGCTTTTACAGTAAGATGGAGATGTATTGGGATTTGTTTTATATTAATAAAAAGTCAGATGACAGTAACATTCCTCCAAGTCTTTTTGGGAAAAAAAAAATACAGAATTACAGCTCAATTTATTTTCAGCAAGATTTCACTTTAAACTGTATCCTAAATGCTATAAAATTTTGGCTATATCTGACATACAATTTTTGATGCCAAAATGTGACTATTGTAGGTGTACCTCTATGGCATCCAGCTAAATCTAGAATCTCAAAAATCTTACTGGCTACTTAAGTCTGACTTTAGTAATTGGATGAACATCTGACTACAGAAAACATCAATACTGATTTACAGGAAATTTACTGATTTATTTTCTTTGGTAGCACAGCTTTATTAAACATACTGTGGAATAAGAGAATTTTCATGAAGACGCAACACATCTTATGTACAGTAATTTCTGTCCATAAAATATTTATGTACTAATTCTAGACAAACTGGTGAGTTGTTGGATTTAACCAAGTTTGATTATATGATCACGTAACATCAACTAATAGCATGAAACCCCAAGAGATGTGCATGTTTGCATTTTGACAGGAGATCAGTCCTTACCTGCCCTGGTGAAATTCTTATCAAAGCCAAAAGCCACATCAATCCCTGCCCTACCACTGTGCTTGCATGCTTTGGATTAGATTCATGGAGATTAAACATGCAAATGAATCCACATGCTTAAACCAAGCCACTAGATCATGCAATATTTTTCTATGAACTCCTATCAACTAAAAGTTGTATTCACAGAAGTAAAATAATTTATTTCAGTCTTGCTTTTGAAAACAATTATATTTTTTCTCTAATGATTCATTTGTGGTCTAATACATAGTGTTGGGAAAAAATGTACTGACTGTTATAAATAAACAGAAATTCACATCTTATTTTATACCATATAAGATATCATATAAAGTCATGTAAGATATAGGGTAACTTCTATCACAAAAATATCTATATCTTATATGAAGTAACGCTTTATCTTCTCAGAGGTTCCCTTTAAATGTTAGGAGTTCCATGTCCTACTTCCATGAAAGATAGCTCATTTAAAAAATCAAAATTAGCTGCATGTCTTTTTAAAATTCTGCCTATAAACTGTCTGTAGGATTTTTCTGAAGATTCCACTGTGATAATTTCACTATTTGTTAGCTTTGCTTTGATGTCTCTTTCTGCTCCATCTGCTTTGAAATATGCTGTTATTATTCTATTAATAAAGACCCATTTTTTTCCTATTTTTTTCTAGGTTGAGCTTTGTTAAAAGGTGCTCAGAAAGATAGTAACACACAAAAAAAAATCTCCAAGTGAAAGAACTATCTGAGGACTTATAAAAATGATACAAGGACAATGATACTGTATCTCAAGTATAACAGCAGACATACCTAAAATATCTGGCACAAGATAAAAATTACTAAGAGTAAGGAAAGTACTTTCAAATGGATAGGGATATTTTTGCTGACTACATTTTCAATATACTGCTGGTGAGAGGTTGTGACTGAATTACTTCACAGAGGCAATGCATGCAAATACTTTAGATGATTTCACACTGAAAATAATTTAATATTTACACTGTGCATTATTTTGGAAAAAAAAATGCTATTACTGACTACATATACTATGGCAAAATCCTGAGCACTCATGGTGGGTTGCAAGCTGCATATAAATCACACATTTTTGAGGTTGGAACAACCCCTCTTTTTTTTTTTAACAAGCTGTTAGCCTTGCTTCATGGCTAGGTTCCTATGAACAGCGGCAACACAATAACAGTTTTCTTATCATTAGTTAAATGATCAGTATCCATAAATCTTAAAGGCTTTTAAATTCTCAGATTAAGTCTGACGAATATGTTAAGTCCTTAAAGAAATGTTACTGTTCTAAGTGTAATTAGGCAAACATATGGGAAGTGGAGTTCTCAGAAACGAGATTTCCTCCTAAGGTTTCAACTGTGATAAAGATATTACTAAATTTGAATGTCCTGCTCTGCTCATTAAAGCATGCTTTTACAATCTTAATGTTTTACTTTGTCATGTAGTGATGCAAATAGAAAACGTAGGAAAGTTTCAAATTTATAGCAGAACATGCAAAACACAGACCAGTCTGTCAGTTTGGATTACACAAAGTACAATATATGTTCCAGAAACTATAAAAATGTATATATTTTAAAATAAATGATCAAAAGACAAGAAATAATCTCTTCTTTGCAGCTTTTGGTTGGTTAGTTTTGGTGTGGGTTTGTGGGATTTTTTTGTTTGTTGGGGTATTGCAAGGAAGATCATTTCCATGTATTTTCAGTGGTAACCAAGATTCATTCCATGTTTACAAAAAGATCCATTATTTTATTAATTTCTATAAATTGAGATCTTTTCAGGAAAAGCTTCTGATGGGCCATTAGAAGCTTCAAGGCAATACTCCAAAACAATTTTCATAAATAACTGCCTGTTTATACTATCACTTAGACATTTCATAATGAAATTTCAAATGTCTGTATATGTAATTTTCCTCAAAATAGTAAATACAGATTATACACATATACATTCAACATTATGTTGAAAAAAGTTCAATAGATTGGCAAAGTAAATAAATACTAAAATTAAGAAATGTCAGAATTTAGGAAACAACAAACTCCCATCTACTGAAATTACTTCATCAATACTAACAATGATGTTTTCCTAATTCATCTTCTTGAAAATATAACATGGATTATTTTTTAATTTTAAAAGATGTAGTTTTGCTTTAAGCATACTTCCTATGAGTTCATTTTTAAGTTTCTGTTTTTCTACAGAATAAGAAGTAGCTATTCATTGATATGATCATTAATAGATACTATATTTACTTTGGTAAGACAGTGTGATCTGTAATGATGCATATCCAATTGTACGATATCAGTTTACTAATACTGATAAACTATAAAATCAACTGCACAAAAATTATAGGCCAGTATAGTTTATTCTTGCGCATCATTCTGGTATTCTGCTTTCTTTGCTAGGAAGTACCTTCTTGCCAGAAAACTTTTGCCTTTGCAACCAGCAAAAACAGAATAATAAGCTAGCAGGATCTTGAGTCTGACTCACTGTAACATCTCTTTTTTACTTCTGGTATATCAGAAAAAAAATATATAACATCTCATTATTAGGAAAAACAACATTGCATTTTTTATATTTAATCAAGTTTTTATTATTCCATCTCCAAGACTACTGATTCACCAGCTATGAGGTAGTCTGCTCTATTGAGTAAATACCCCGTTCCATGTTTCTTTGAAACAGACTTTTGCATTGAAAGCAGAAGCCAAATCCCCCGATTAAATCAATAGCAAAGTTGTTACAGAGTTAATCACAACAAAACAAGGAGTGTACTTGGGTATAGTTACATAGGTGTGTCTTCCACATATCGCAGTGCCTTCCTTGTACTATTCAAAATACATGGGACATGGAGAGAGAGACCATTAAGAGAAAATATAATGTAAACATTTTCATTTTTAATACAAGAAAACAAAAAAATGATGTCCTCATGTAAAACTCTCTCAGCCCAGTCCAAATGGATTTACATCAAAAGCATTGGAAACCTATGAGAGCAGTACCTGACTCCCAGTTTCTACACACAGAAAGGCACACAGTTTATGATCACTGTAGCTGGAATATCTTGTCCTTAACATATTTACTTTAAATATATTTTATATATCTGAAGTACCTTGTTGACAATGATGGCAGTCTTCATTCAGCATTGTTTCCGCCACAGTTCTGTTTTCTAGGCCAAATAGAGAGTACCATCGTATTCAGTAATCTATGCACACAGTAAGACTTCCCACAAAGATGCTGAGGTCAGGCTTTTAACTCTGTGTTTCATAGAAGCAGCCAAAATTCTCATGACTTTCTTAACTATTTATAATTGTTGCTCTGTCTGAGCAGTAGCTAAAAAATGATGGAATCATAATTTGGTAATCTTTCTATTTTATGGAAGAAGCCTAATATCAGAAGACTGATGTAATTTATGCTAAAACTTGCACGTTACATGTAATTTTCAAAACCATGAGATGCATTTTATATCACATTCCATAGGTCACAAAACGTTCAGTTTGAAATAGACTGACACTTTCAGACTTTCCATTAGGAAGTTCCTAGCTTCAAAGATGCCAACTCTATTACTCCATTTCTATAAAGATACTTTTCTGATACACTTCAAGGCTGTAAAACAATAGCAAACAGCTAGTCATAAAAGAAATTGATAATTATGGATTATACTGTAGCTACATTTTAAAGTGAGATGGCAACTGCTGTATGAAATTATTTCATCACACTCTGAAAGAGAATATAAAAGTTGCAATGCAAACTGAAAAGTTAAAATATATGATACTTTCATCAACAAGAAAAGGTGATGGATTTGAGTCAGTCCAAGGAAGTCATCATCTCTCCACTCACAGATTTGAAAAACATTTGCTTCTCCAAGGCTCCTTCTTCCTCTTACTTGTGTAGGCAATCTTACTGACCTCACCAGTACCAGTGGCTTATAAAATAACTACTTACAGGAGAAAGTCAGGCTTCTTCCCTTTTAAAGGGGTCTGTAGCATAGGATGCACTGCACTGCTTCAAGCCGCACAATCTCTGTCTTAATGTCAGGTAAAGTCATCTACAGTTAAGACAGGCTTCAAGGTAGGCTTCCCTTAACTGACACCCAGGGTTGGCAAAGGTAGTCTAAATCTCAAAGAGGGATTGCCTGATCCACTGCTGCCTGTCTTAAAAACATTAAGCTCCACTTCAGACCCTAAGTTCCCTGAAGGCTCCTGGGAACCCTCTCTCAGTTACAAATCCCTCACATGCAGACAACAGTTATCTGTTTCAGGCTGGAGGATGGATGTGTTCCCTACAAAGCATGCCCTAGCATACACAGGAGCTTTTTTCCCCATGCGGGACAGCCACAGCTCCCAGTACAGTTCCCAAGGGCAACTTGATACCTCACTGTGTTGTCCCAAAGGGCTCTTCTGAGGTGTCTGCTTTTTTGGACGGACTGCTCTGAGACCCAAAGTACCAAGTTCAAAGGCTATGAATACCCTGCTGAAATCAGAAACTTACTTTTCAAGTGTGTTACTCACAGTAATTGGGCAGAAGTAATCAAAATCTAAATAAACTGCAAAAGCAACAAGTTAGGTAGACTGAAATTTGAAGTTTCTAGTCAGGTAACGAGGCAGCAGTTACTGTTTACAGTGCATCTTAAGAAAATGTAAAATGAAATTCCCAAACATTAGTAAAATTTAACTTATTCTTAAATATAAAATCCATGAAAGAAGCCATTACTTTCTTGCAGTTTTATGTACTGCATTTTTATTTAATAGCATGTTTGCTTTTGACTTGTATCTAGACATGCACAACACCTAACAATTTTACCTACAGTACTTTTACATGTCATTTTAGTATATAGAACTTATTTCAGCCTTTTGGACCTGATCATTCTGCTCTGGACCTGTTCCACCAGCACCTGTAAGGTCAGATATCAACACCTTTTTCCCCTCAAATATCATAATTGATTATAGTATAACAAGCAATCAGGAATTCTTAATATTTGACATTTAAGTCTGCAAATTTGCTAGTGGGCTTTATTTTACATTGGCTCAGTGGTTACACTTCAGCTTTTCTGTATTAGTCAGATTGGTACAGGGGAGATAAAGGTTTAAGCTCTACATTTGAAAATATCTTCTTAGAAAGACCAATTACTGGACCTACCCATTCTATTAACGCTTCTAAGTCAACCTTGTCAGGTGGAAGGGCTTCCTGATGGGAATGGCTGTGGAGAGGCAGATTTAGCCTACCAAACTGAATAACACAACGCAAATTCCAAATTAACTTAAAAAATTATGAATAATTTTTCATTTATACTCTCACTAAGACAATGGGGAGTAAGACTGGCCCCTGAAAGTGAAGCTCCGAGAGAAGGGGAAGAAAAAAATAAACAAGTAAATAAAGGTTAATAGAAAGCCTGCTTTTGGACCTTGCTAAATAAACTGAAACACAATCACGTGCACATTGATTTGAAGGGCTATCATCATAGGTATAAAGGAGTCACCATCCCTGGCGCTGTTCAAGAAGCGTCTGGATGAGGTGCTAAGGGACATGATTTAGTAGCTTAGTGGGTAGTGATGGTGATAGGAAGACGGTTGGACTAGATGATCTTGTAGGTCCTTTCCAACCTAGTGTTTCTATGATTCTATGAATGAGAAACCTAACCTTTTTTCTGTCATCATGATGCATGAAATCACTTTATATTTTCATGTAAGTCTACTTCACTAGAAGTAAAACCCCCTCTTGCTTCAAGAACCAGTAACACGAGTAGTGTTACACTATTATTTGTGAGAAGGGGAGTATTTTTTGTTGTTTGCAAGGATTTTATCGTTCTGGTTTTGTTTTTAATAAAAATGAAATAAGTAGCGAAATATCTGTAGCGTTGATTAAAGCTAAGGTGGTGGAGGGGAGAGGGGCTGACACTGAGCGAAGGTGAGGAGGAGCAGGGATTGCAAACACTCCTGTTCTCTGGAGCCTTAACAGAACAGCTGGGGATTTTTTCCTCCATTTCTACTGCTTTTCCCCCTTCCTCTCTTTCTAGCCCTCTCCCCTCTTCCACCTCTTTCCTATTGCTTCCTTTTGTTTCATCCTTCTGAGCTGTGCTGGTGCCAAGGGAGAGGTCCAGAGCAGGAGGGAAGGTAGCCTGAAACAAAAAACATTACAAATAAAAGATAAAAAGGGTCTAGAAATTCAAATGAACTAACCCAATGTTTTAAAATATGCTTTCCTCTGTCTGTTGCCTCAGACCAGTGTGACGTAGGTCTCTATTGCAGAGATGATTTTGATCTTAAAAGATACAAAAGTAAAGAGTAGCCAGGCTATTTTGACTATGATGAATATTTAAAACATTTATTAACATTTGTGACTAATTATCAAGAATTTCTGAATCCATTTTAAAATTTCTGAACTGAAATGTTGCATTATATAGGATGTCACATTGTGCATAAAATATAATCATCATCATCATGGCATTCCTGAAATAATTGTTTCTTTAAACTGCAATTACTTTTCTTGTAATCACTCCTTTCATTATTATGTCCCTGAGCAAATATTTCTCATTCAGCAACCCTGGACCACTGACTCACACACAGCAGCTGGCATGGCAACAACATCAAATGGCAGTTTGGCCAATATGAACTACTTTTACGGAGAAATTCATTTGTGTTCTTCTATGTCCTGACAATCTATGGTCATGAGACTTCTATAATGCCGTGACAATACTGTGCTTCCAATTCTGATTCAGAATACATGACTTAAGGAAATGTTCCAGTGCATAAATGAAATTGAGGAAAGAGCTGACTTCATCAAGTCAGCTAAGGATTTTATCCTTGTAAATCCATTTTTTGTGAGGACTGCTCAGACAATGCATTACTGAGGTATAGTACAAAAAACAAAGGTAGAAATATAGATACATAACAAAGAACAGAGATGAAGAGGTGGTGAAGTATATAACAGCATGGTGACTGCTGATTAACACTACGGAAAAAGAGGACAATAACATAACATACAGGGCAGTGGCACAAATTGGCAAGTTTTTCTATATCCTGCAAATTGCAAAGTTTTGGGACAGATGTAAATCAACACGCTGAAATAATCATTGTCTAAGGGCCAATTTATACAAATGCTAATAATCTTCTAAACTTCCAGACTTCCCTAGAAAATTATCCCCTCAGTTCATCAAGTATTATTTTTGCAGTTTTATGTTTTAAAAGCCTTTTTCAGAGCCATCTAGAACTTTCAGATTCAGACCAGCTGTTTGCTGATCTACTGATAATTTTTTGACACAAAAACTACATAGTTACATACATTTACGTATGTAAAATGTAAGTAGTTGATTTCATTGACATCCACATAATCCTTATCTTTCAATTATTTTCAAAGGTTTTTCAAGAGATGCTCATGATTGTACCCAATAACTGAAGTGCCTGGATTTTATGGTAGGACTCTGCAATGATAATTCATTGAAGTTATAGGATTTACAACCTTACAAACAGTCAGAAAATTGTGTGAAACAATGGAAAAATTTATGAAATCTTGGCCCCACTAGAAATCTTTGGGAATTTTGTCAGTTTAGAACTGACTCAAACTGTTTAAAAATACATATCAATTACTGTAAAAAGCTACTCAAGAAGCTGAAAGAAAATCAAGTGAAGGCTTAAAGCCATGAAGATTGAATGCCCCCCCCAAAAAAAAAGAAAAAAAGAAAAAGCCAAACAGTTTTCAATCAAATATTTAATTAAGAAATCAAGATTTCTACATGTGGGAAGAAGGATGGGATTTATCTCTCCCAACATCCTCTACCAAAAACTTAGAAATCTATGGAACTGGATCTGGAACAGGCTGCCCAGGGAGGTTGTGGAGTCTCCTTCCCTGGAGATACTCAAGACCCGCCTGGACGCCTACCTGTGCAACCTGCTGTAGGGAACCTGCTCTGGCAGGGGGGTTGGACTTGATGATCTCTTGCGGTCCCTTCCAACCCCTGCAATTCTGTGATTCTGTGATTCTATGCTCTCTCTCACATCAGTGAAAGGACAGAGGTGCTTTAGGAAGGTTGTTCATCTCGGCTATCCACAGATGCCTCTCTTGGGATATAATCTGTAATTCACTGGAGGTGTCTATATATCTCCATTGATTATAAAGCCTTGAGCGACTGCGTTAGACTTCAATGACTAACTTTTAGGTGGCTAAAATGATGACTAGCTTAGCTCTGAAAGCCTATTTTTAAACAGCAAGGCTAAGTGAGATCAATCTAGCCTTTTGTGTGAATCACTTTATCAAAGTCTACAGAAAGAAATACGTTTTGACAGGAAATTTTGACTAGCATATGTATTTTGACCAGGTTTCTGTTCATGTGTCACCCACCAGAGCAGGGCATATACTCATGAACCGTAACACAGTATGCTTCTCTCATAAAATACTAAATAACGAAAATAGCACCAATGAACTGACGAACTATCCCCCTGAAAGCAAAAGCGACATAACATCAAAATCTAAATCTTTTCATTGTGCATAATCTACTTTAATTGTCTACAACTTACAAATGCACTATAGAAGATGATAACCTTTTCAGAAGTTTTATATGCATAACTATATCTTTCTTCTGCAGTTTGAAAAAACAAGTTGATAGGAATTTATATCGAGAATATTAGAAAACTTACCTATTATGCAGCATCTCAAGTGTTATGTTTTACCATGTGTAATCAGTGGCAAATACAAGATGAGAAGTAATAAAACTGATATTTTTGTTAATTAGAACACAGTATAAATAATCCCTTTTGTAGGTACCCAAACAGGAAGCTTAGTTTTTATTATACCTTTAGGGAAACCTTACAGTATTTCATAGGTGCTGTACAGCAGTTTACACATAACATTTTTAATATTGTATAACTTCTATCTTAATATTAATTTGGTGAAGGATCTTTCCATAAAATATTGCAGCTTGGTAGAATATTCTTCTCTGTTATAAAAAGTAACTCCGTATTACAGATCAAGCTTGGAATCATGATGCTGCGAGTACTAAATATACAGTGTTTCTCTGTAATTCAGTAAGTAACGATAACTCCTACCAACAGGAGCTGCTAGCATTCCATAACGCTTGAGAGCAGGTCCTGCATGCAAAGATGCACGTAACTGCCTTTGTTCTGCTCATACATTTTATTTTTGCATTTTGTTCGTTCAAATTGTTCTAATAAAAAGGATGCCTCGCATAGTGTAAACATTTTAGCATTTTTAAACAAACTGCACTATACCACAATCAAAAAAAGAAAGGACCAGTATTTCCAACAGCATGCAAATATAATTATAGCTTACCTCAAGTTAACTGTAAGTCAGCCTAAAATTACTCTATCTAAAGCATACACATGTAATGCCTCTTCCAGATCCTAAAATTACCACTAATAAATAAGATGCATCTTGTATCTATCTGGCATAGATGCTGTTCCACCTCTGTGTGAAACTTAGTGAAAATGGAGAAACCTTTTTTCTGAATATGTGCTAGTGTGATATTTGTCTACAGAGCAAATTTAGCCTTGCTTCAGTCAGGTAAACGATATCCCATTAAAATTTGATTTGTGCCCTTTTCTGTTGACCCTGCGTGCAGCATAGAGGGAAGATCTTGATGAAAGAAACCAATGTGAATTGAACAGGCCGAAACAAAGGCAGTTGGCACAGGGCATGTTTGGCAGACTCAAGACCTGACTTTCACCAAGTCATTTAGTAATTATCAAGGTACAATAATTATCATTGGATCCTTCATGATTTCTCGCCCTTTAAATAATAATAATAGCCAATACTGCCTTTGCCTGCACCTAACGGTTGTGCAAGGGCTGGGAGCAGCTGTCAGAGGACAATGGTATCACCCACACCAATTTTCAGCTGTTTTCAGAGCTCCGCGTTTACTTGGATGCTCAGAGACTGCACATCAGTTGGGCACTGCTCACTGACGTCAGGAAAACTTCACCTGGGAAAGGAGATCTGTGTAAACCAAGTTTAATCAGAGCTTTGGGTACTTTAGCAGGAAGAATCACAAGTGCGTAAAGACAAAATAAAAAGCCCGAGGAGTGACATTTAAGGGTCCCATGCTACCACAGAGGGCCATCACCCCTATGAAACCCACCCCTGATGCTTCCTACTTCTATCAGCAAAATCAGAGAAGAAATTACTGTGTACTGCTGTGACCATGAAGGAATTACACCACAGTAAAAATCTGTTCCTAAAACTGAAATGCAACAGCAGAAGGGTTGTTGCTTGAGCCCTGGCATGCTGGAAGCACATTCTGGCACGCACAGGAGCCAGTGCTGAAGAGGCACAGGGAGGAGACCAGGGAGCCAAGAAAAGCTACAAAGCTGTGTTAAGTGGCAGTAGCTAATATCAATTTGTGTACATTTACTATACAGAGAAAGTTAACTACTCACTCCTAAACATTAGTTTTTGTTTAGCCCTAAAGGATAAGTCCTCAATGTAAGGTTTTGACTAATTATCACACTAAAAACATCAGTAGAAAGAACTACCTATATGACTATCTATGCACCTGCCTATCTTTCTATCTCAGAATATCAGTGATAAAAACAAGCTAATTGTATTCATGCTGAACAACCTGAGATTTACTTAATAGTCTGAAGGTTTTCTTGATTTTTTGATGATTCATAGAGATAGAAAAATCAGACTTTGTTGTGCAAAGATAAATTTCACAGAAAACAATTTCAAAACTTCAGTAAAAAATGTTTTAGAAGGATTCAGTACATTAAAGAGATTAGTGCCATTTGGAAACAGAAAAAAGAAAAGATGAGAAAAAATGGTTTAAATTATTCCAATGTGTGTACATGTGAAATGATAATCTTAAAGTCATGTTACCCTGGTAATTGTTCAAAGATCACAAAATAATATTAGTACCTCAACAGAGGTGAAGATGTTACACTGTAATTTTCTCACCATTTAAAAATAGCATTTTGTTTTCTTCTGTCAGTCAGGATCTGAGTTTAAAGAAGCTACAAACTAGTTTAAATCCAATTCTCCGGATCACTACATTGATAGTGTCACAGATTACATAATTTTTCATCAGGAAATTGTCATCTTTTGCCTTCTGTTCAGAAATTCCATAAGTACTCAAAATATAAAGGATTCAGCTCCAGATTTTGACAGAGCACTGCATTCTCCGAGAAGACCAAGGAAATTTAAAAACATTCATACAGAGGCAGACCTATCAGTCCTTACAATGCTTCACTTTAAACACTATTACACTATTAAGCTTTTCTTTTTTAAACAAAAGATAAACAGGGAAAAGAAAGCCAGTGTGGAAGAGAAAGAAAGTTCTTTTAGAATAATGCTTTTGGAGACTAAAGACCTAAGATATCAGCAATCTGCAAAGACACTAATTAGGAAAAGCTATTTTAAACAACACTGTGGCAACCTTTCACATGTATTCTTAGTAGAACACAGCCTTTGCTCAAGTCCATTCTGGTTCCCCTGTCTGGTAGGAACGTAAAACACTAAAACAGTAAGGGGAAGATTCTTGGTAGTCTAAAGAATTGTGTTGCAGAAGTTCCTGAGCATCCTTTGCTGTTACATTCTAGCAGACAAGTGCAGTCTAGGGAGGCAGCACCAAGGGCAGGTCAGTGTGGCACAAAGCCTGGCTCATCAGTGGATGGCACGGCTGTGGCCCAGCTCCAGGTGTGCACACTGGGCCTAACTGGGAGCTGGAGGCTGCACCACCATGTTTGCAGCTGGAGGCAGAACCTGGGCAGAACTGCCCTGCTTCTGCTGCAACAAAACTTTGCTTGGCAATGGCCAGGACATCTGTGCCCAACTCTAACGGGAACCTCTGCACAGCAAACTCGAGTGAAAAGGGGCTGAAATTGCTCTCTAGAAGCACACTGGGAAGACAAGCGGGAGAAGCAGAGATGCAGAGAAGAAATCTTTCTGTTTAGGGACAGCACTGGCATAAACACAAAGGAGTATAAACTGAGAATAAATGTTGAGCAGCAATGAGGTTTCCAACAGCCAGACGAGTCAGGCTCTGCCCAGCCCTTGAAGAGCTGAGGTGAGAACAGTGCCAAAGCCAAATCTGCATAGGAGCTTGAACAGAGTGAGCCCAGCCTAGTGCCATGGCAGAATGGAGCTGACAAACCCACAGGCCTGTCTAGTCCTACCTACTATGTGGAAAAATGTGAGGAGATATCATCCCATTGCCAACTGAGGCCACTAGAGAGGCTGAAAGCTTGCATTTGAGTCAGCACTCTGAGCACCATAGTCACTAACTTCTGTTCACCTGCCATATATTTATTTGCCAGTAAGCACTGCTTGTAATAGCTAGTTATGGGTGATGAAAAGAACTGCTTTCCAAACCTTTCTGTTTACAACTATCTTAAATTCCTAAATTCTCAAAAATCAAATCAGATGTAAAGAAAAAATAGAAGATGCCATTTAAGTCTGGACATATCATTTTCAGGAGTTAGGGCAGTACAAGGGCTTCTCACACTCCATGGAAGATGTAGTTATATCATCACTTCTAGAAACAACACTGCAATTCATTAGATAAAATTTTCATTCTTCCTTCCAAAAATACCAATAGCCTTTTACACTAACTGTGCTTTCAGCAGTGTTAGTCATAGCATAACTATGGAAACACCAAGCTGGAACTGATTCCATCAACCCAAACCCTACCGTGCCCACAAACTGCAGGAGGTAGAGGTATTCTCTTTCAAAACTAGCTCCTTTATCTCTATTTTAAAATCCTGTGGCTGTTTGACACAAACAAATTCAGATTTCTGCAAATGAAATGTATGTATGAACATTAGATTACTGTGCTACTCAGACAACAGGTGCTTTGTAGATGAAGTCTGGGTGCTGAAAAGACTAGTTTCTAAAACTTTTTATCTCAGACTTTAAGCGTTAGGTGAGCCACTACTTGTACAAAATTACTCACACAACACATCTGCAATACTGAAAGAAAGGACAAAGGAACATTATTCTGGAAACTGCTGCCTAGTTACTGTACTGCACTTTAACAATATCAAAAACGCTTTCCTTATTGACAATTTCAAATAATTTAAAGAAAAACTCTAATTTAAAAATAAGAGGGGAGGGAAACTAAAAAAGAGGTGGAAGACAGAGTTTCAATCACTATGGTATTTTAAAGGCTTTCTTTCAAATTAAATCACAAAAAAATAAGTAGGCTGAATCTTATTAAAGTGTAGAATATTGACACAACAGATTGCAACCATTTTGGAGGAGTCATCATAATTTGTCATGGAAATATCTAGACACTGGTGTTTAGACACATGGATTATTGATCCCAATACACTGTCAAAAGTATTCCATCATGTCAGGGCAGAAACCATGCACAAATATGTGCTGAACCATATTTCAGCTGGAAAAAGCTACCGCAAGTCCACAAAAGCTATGTTACTACACAGAAAACAAATTAACAACAACAACAATTTATTTACTTTTCAACATGACGAATTGCACAACAGAATGCTGAAGACTTCTAATACACACTTTCTACTTTAAAGGCAGCTGGTAAGTTACAGCAATGTACACGTCAGTGTTAGAAGCCTCAAACTTTCAAATGAATTAGAAACTGGCCATACACTTTTGCTTATATCACAGTAAGAACATAAATGTATACTCTGTAACATACTTTGGTTTCCATATCTAATTCACAGCTTATGTTTATGATCAGTTACAAATCCCTAAAGGCTGTTTATATAAAATGCATTAAGCAATCTCATCACAAGTAAACATAAAGTAAACTATAGAGAACGCTGCAGATCCGAGCATTCAGCACTTCTACTTGAGCATAATACTGCACTATAGCTCTTTCCAGAAAAAATCAAAAATAACAAGCCAAAAACAAACAAACAAAAAAAACACACCAACAAGCCTGTCATCTGGAAAAATCTTTCCAAATCATATTTTAAAGAACCATTATCACAAGTCCCTAGATCAGGTGCAGCCTCTGTTAAGCATTTAAGTGCTACCCATGAAAAGTAACAGTTTCTTCTCCAGTCCTGAACTCTCAGTGACCGTCACGGAAAGTAAGTTTCCCATTCCCTGCCAGCCTGTGGCATTAATAATCATCAAAACAAAACGAAACACCTTCAAGCAAATATCTGTTCCTGATTAATCTCCATCTCAATGTATTAAATTCATAAGAGGCAACCTGCTGCCTTGTTTACGCCTTTTTAATACGAGGAGCAGAAGTTGGATAGAAGGGTTTTGCTGCCCTCAGGGCTACGAAATATGTCTCACGTGGCAAGGAGCCAGCTCTCCGAGGGAGCCTCCTTTGCTGTTTCTCTCACAGCTATTTTCTAATGGATAATTTTTAAACAGACACACACAAATACACAAGTCATCACAACACAGGGCTGGGGTTTTTATTCTTGTCTGAAGTCCTGGAAGTATTCGTACTCAGAGCAAGGATCTCAATGTTTCACCCACTTTCAGCTTGGGGATGGTTTTTGGATGGAGGTCAGGGGGGAAAGAGGGAGAGGATGTGGGTTTTTCCCCCCAGCTGCCTCCCCCTCCTCACAGCACAGCACAGCACACACCTCTCCTCAGCCGAACCAACCCGGGCTCAATTAGTGCAACGTTTTGCACACATCCAAGCAATCATGAGGCAGAGATATGTAGTTCAGTCCCCATGTGCACTGCACAGAAACCTTCGGCTAAGGGTGGAAAGAGATTTCTTTAAAAATATATATATATTTAAATCTCACAATGTAATTTACACAGCGTGGAAACGCCTACAAGGAGATGAAGTACCTGCACTGGGGAGATGTTCAGTTGTTCACTTCATCTTCCGTTGACAAGGAAACCAAACCGCACTTCATTCTCCAGGAAAACCTTCCACTGCCATCATTTGAAAATGCATTTATTTGTATATATGTATATAGCTATCAGCATCATCATCACGATAATAATAACCATCATAAAATACTGCTGGCAAAAGAATAAAAAAGTCAAGGTGCAAAATGTGCAAAAGTAGCAATCATTTCTTTGGCTGTATATTTTGTTCTGTTATCTTTAAGGAGGAAAAAAGTATTTAAAAATGATTACTGTAACACACTGCAAGAAAAGTTTCACGTTATAAACAGGCATCAAAAACTGAAAAAGAAGAAAAAAAAAACCCTGCTGATTGCATTGAATGTCAAAAAAAGAAACGATAACAAAAAATGATAAAATTAACATCTTGCTCTGTGGCTTCCACCAGTATTGCAAGACTACAAACTCTTTGTAAACACTGCTGTAAAATGCATTTGCAAATCCCATCTCTATACGAAAAAGAAAAAAAAAAACACCCTGAAAAAACACCCAAAAATAAAAATAAAATACCAGAGAAAATCCTCTGTCGGAAAAAAAAAAAAAAAAAAAAAAAAAAGAGTTAGAAACATGCCTTTTATCTTTAAAAAATAAGCATCATATTTCACATCACTTTTCTGTGCACAACAAAACCAGTTGCATATACAGATATATAGCTACTAAACGTATCTCAGTTGTTGCTGGACTGGCAAGTCTGTGTTATTATTCTCATCATTTCTCATTCCCAGTGACTCCCGGCCCCAGCAGCACCTTTTGCTCACAGTTTAGGAACCATCGCATGCTAAGAAAAAACTTGTCATCAGCAAAAGATCAAATCCATTTAAACAATAATCAAAGAGGAAGAAAAAAAAAAGAAGCAAAAAAAGGGAAAAACAAAAAACAAAAACCAAAAGGAAGAAAAAA
>WBMW01000579.1:220764-240638 GCA_013396635.1 Penelope pileata
AAAAAAAAAAAAAAAAAAAAAAAAAAAAAAAAAAAAAAAAAGGAGGACAAGAATGTCAGCAGAAAGGTACTCACCGAGCGGGAGTAAAAGGGAGGAATAAAAATGAGAGTTACTATAAAATACAGTATGGCGGTGGAAGAAGGAATGAGGCGCTTTTTTTTTTCTCCCTCCTCTCTAGTCTCTGCCTCCGGCAACCGCCACGTGATCCGGACCGGGCGGACTCGCAGCCGGGAGGGCGCAGCGGCGGCGGCGGCGGCGGCNCGCACGCACACAAACAGATGCGCACCCGCGGCTGCGCGGGCGAAGCGTGGAGGCGGCGGCGGGCGCGTCCTGCTCGGCAGCGTAACTTGCTCGCCACCGCTGCGCAAAGTTGCTGTCCGCCTGTTGCCCTCCGGCCGCCACCCGGCCCCGGGAGCGGGGCTTGTCCGGGCGGGGGGTGCCGTGCCCCGGCGGCGGCTCAGCTGTGTGCGCTGGTGTACCCCTCTGCCGCCCCAGCTGAGGGGACACAGCGTGTCCCTGCACGTGGGGGTGTTCCTGCAGCAGGGGTACCCCGGCCCTGCTCCCTCTCGGGGCGTTTCCACGCCCGTGCCGCGCTGTCATGTCAGCGGCGTTCCGGCATCTCCTGCCGGGGAGAGGAAGAGCAGGTACCAGCGGTCCCATCCATTATTTGCCTTTGTTTCCTGGCCTCTGCCCTGCTGCACGGCCCTCTCCCTGCCGGCAGCGCTGCTGCTTCCCGTGAGAAAGTTGCTGCTCGAGGTGGGAAGGGAACAGGTGTTGGGGGGCTCTCTCACCGGGGTGCTCCCACCGCGGCGGTGTCCGCGGCCGGGCCCCCGCGCACCTGTGAGCAGCTTTGGACGGCAGCTCTCCCCCTTCTCCCTTCCCAGAGCAGAAACACTCTGGAGCACGCTGTTGCTGAGAGCATCCTCACAATGCTTGCTTCTCCCTTTTCTCTCTCCTCGCCTGTCTGGTTAACAGTGGGGAGGCTGAGGCACGGCCCGAGCCAAGCACTGTACCGCAGGCCCTGGTCTGCAAAGCCCGTGCCCTCGCTTCAGGAGCCTGCAAAGTGCCCTCATATAACAGCCCCCAAACTTAACTGCTGCTTCAGCAGTGAGAGGGAGAGAGACATCTGCGTGAGATAAATTAATGGAGGAAGAGAAGCACTTCCATAAGCCATGTGCTGTGATGGAGGGAGCGATCCTCCTCCCCTGTCCTCCCTCCCTCCTGTACTTTTTGTTTAGAGCTGCTCTCTTTTCATCTGGGTCAGGAGGCAGAAGATACAGTCAGGTTATTATTCTATAGAAATTGCTTTGGCCAGTAAGAGGATGCCCTGCCATATAAAAGACTGGTGAGGGCACCAGCCTGCCTTCTTCACGTCCTCACACAAAGCTTTATCCCTTGCCCCGATCATCTCTTTCTTTCTTTCTTTCTTTCTTTTCTGTCCTCTATCTCTTCCCCAGTGTTTCCAGAGAATGAAAAGAAATGCTTCCTTTCTTCTTTGCTCTCAATTTCTTTTATGAAGTGGAAAAAGCTCACTGGCCAAAGTTTAAAATATAAAATATATTAACAGTTATGTTTTCTCACTTTTTATTTTGGCACTGAGCTTGGTTTGGCATTTCGTACCAATCCCAGTTGTTCTCTCTCTGCTAAGCTTGGCTCTCAGGAGTAAAGCTGTACTTCTGAGAAGGTTCAACCCCCCCCCCCAAAAAAAAAAAAAAGTATTTCTTAAGGATATAAAAATCTACAAGAAATGAAAGTGTTTAGTATGTAACTGACTTTTACATACATATGACAACGAATTCAGCTATGTAGTCATGATGGTATCCCAGACTGTCACGTCTGGAGATTTCAGGTGTGGGGGGGCTATTTCCTTGGCTGGAGCGCTCTGTTTTGATCAGCATTAGGTAGTGCACAAAGAAATACAGTCCAGTAGCTGAGATTTTGCTTAGCGATACTTAACTTCAAAACGTGTTTGCACAATGGAGGCCTGAATTACAATCCTATTTTGTTGTTGCTTTTCAATTTTCACCACTTGTTATTTTAAGTATGTGCCTTCCTGAAATAGTAACAAGAACAAGAAAAGTGAAATGGTTGTATCTTATAGTTCGAGTTGTAAATTACGCATTGACCCATGTGTAGGAAATCAGATGCATACATTTTTGACAATATATTTTGTGTATTATTTACTCATTAGATTCTAAGAACTAGGAATAAGGTAAATATTCAAATATATATGTTCTCATTGTGAACGTGTAAAAGTTGTGGTATGTTGAGTAAATCTGGTTGTAAACTAGAAGGTGCAAGGTTTAGGAGTGGCCTTGAGTCCTTGTGGTGGTGCAGGGAGTTGTGGTCTGCAGGTAGAGCTGAGGGGAATCCAGGCTCAGAAACTGTAGCAAAATCACATCCTAGCGTAGTTAGCATTGTACATATTGTGAAAATGAATGAGTTCCTAGGGACTTAACCTTAGGTTTACATAAGGAGTCACCAAAGTATGCTTATGTGACTTTTCTGCTTACAATCCATTAAGGTGAAGGAAGCTTCAGGGATTAACAGCTGCAGGAAGTTTGGCAAGAGTACGTGTTCAGAATAGGTTACAAGGAAGTGAGTGTTCAGGAGAATGCTGTTTTCACACAATCCTGGAAAGCCTTTGTTTGTCAGTGCCTGTACTTTCTGACTACTGCTTGAAGTTGCCTCCAAGAGCACCTGGAACAAAATGAGGGAAACTTTAGCATGTTGCTAAACAAAGTGTACTGTAAAAGAATGCAGCTGAGAATGAAGGAAAAGGATCATTTCCATGGAAAGGATCATTTCATTAGATCATTTCCAGGGCTGCTGCTTAAGTGCATGCAAAGAAAGTGCCTGCTGGCTATTTTTAGGATTTCCATTTTTCCTTCTGCAAGACAGCAGCTGAGCTCTACTGCAGAGTGATTAACAGTTACTCTTAAAAGTAACCAAGAATTCTGGATGGAGAGGATATGGAACAGCACTTCTGTGCCTCTGCCTTGGCTACCAGCAGAGATGCTTCCTAAAGTTCCCAAAACATTACACTTCACAGTCAGTGCCCTGTGGTTTATGCTGGGCTCACTATTCTTGCAGTCATGTCACACAGTCCCAATCTTTCACATCCCTTCCCTGCACCTTTGTGGCATCACCCTCCCCTCAGGAGGAGAAATAAGTACATACTAAGATTGTCTCATTGACTGTAATCTGTTTTTCTTGATTGCACTGAAGTATCTATGCTCTCAGAATAAGTCTGCTGCTGTGTATGCACCTTACTTAGGCAATTTTCTTCGCTTTCAACTGATGCTAGTATTGGAGAAACACACACTTTCTTTTTTTTTTTAAAACATCACTTTCACTGTACTTATACTTTCTTAACATCTTCTCCTTGCAGGCAGTAAGCAATTAGTTGGAGTCCAGCACTTATGTACTGGCTTTGCACAGCTCCATCAGCATGACTCAGCAGCCTGCAAGCATGAGCTCGAGTTGCAAGCAGTTACTACTGCCTCCTGCTATTTGCACTGTCAGAAGTCAGTTAAAACATTAGTAGATGCAAAAATAGCAGTAGTAATAACAACAATCATGATACAATAATAAACGATCTTTTTTGCAGATTCAACTATCTGACCCTGATTTAACAGCGAGTTTGTATGTAATGCCTTTGAGACCACCCAATGTAACTATAGGCTTCTGATGTTATTAGGGTTTTTTTGTACTTGTGATTTGTCGACCATGACCACAGGAAAGGGAAAAACAGTTGAAGGACAATAAATGCTAAATAAAAGAATTACTTAAGTGTTGGATAATGATGCTACATTGTTAAAGTATGTTAAGGGAAGAGAAAACTTTGATTTACCAAACTTTTAGATAAATATAGTCAGCTTTCATTTAAATCTATGTATGTCTTGCTTTTGTTATGATTGAAGTGCTGTACCTTAGCATTAAAATGATTTATTTCCCATGTTTAAAATCAACTCCAACCCATGTTGCTAAATATGAAATATTACTTTAGACTGAAACATATTTTTAAAAGACTTTTCCTTCATCTATTTTCCTCTATACTGTACCATTGTTTTTCTTGCCTTTCTCTACCAAATCATTGTTAGTTTCCACAAAATTCTGCCCTTCTTCTACTTACAATACTCTTAAAACAGTGTATTCATCTGTAAAGTAAGGGTAACTCACTTCTTCTATTACCACCTTTTCAGCTGAAACTTCCAAGCAGCAGATCAGAATGCGGGTTAAAAAGTCCAGTAATAAATGACAGAAGAAATAAAAGCAAGGCAGCTCTGTTTAAAGGAGAGAAAATAAAGTACTTGAATGTAGGAAAGTAGGAAATCTTCAACAGTTCCGTGGACCCCTTTTTGACTTCTATTGTTAGGTTAGAAGGGTTTGGTTGAGAGGGATGAGTTTTTGGTTATTGAATGCTTTGCACAGTGAAATGTTCCGTCTTTCAGCCTGTGAGTACTATGCTCTTTGAAACAATCATACCCAGTATGCAACAAGCTTTATGTTCTCATAATAAACCAAAAGAGACATCTACAATAAAAATCAGTGAGAATCTTATATGCTTCAAACATTCTCCCAGTTTCAAAATTATTGCTTTTTGCTTTTAATTTGTTCTTTTCATTGAAGGGTTAATTAACGAGTACAACTTATAATGAGCGTGTCTCGGTTTGTGAGCTTTGCAATAAATAAGTCTGGGAACAGTGTGAGATAAGGCAGCTTATGATCAAATTCATTGGTCTGCACCATCTGTTCTTATGCATTAATTTTCTATATGACAATCTCTCCATAGAAGGAGAATTCAAAACACACTTCTAGGGTTATTTGTATATTTATTTAAATTTGTGGTGTATCAGCCAGAAGTGTATGATGGCTGATGACTGGTACGTACAGTTGAACGAGACAGCACTGAGAGCTGACGGAGAGAATTTATAGGGTTAATCAGACACAACGCCAGAAAGATGCCTTTGCAAGATCAAGTAGTAACTCAAGAAGAAAAGAATCTGTGGTACATGGGATTAAAAGGAGAGAAAGAGAAGAAAGGAAGAACAGAAAAATAAAATTCTGGAGAAATGGATGTGGAGAGATTAAGAATGACCTCTAAGTTGAGGAACGTGGCTTTAGTGGAAACAGTGGAAAGGAACAGCTTTCTGTTCTGTGGATTGGATCCCACATGCTTAGACTGGGTGCCAATAGTATGAAAAAAAGTAGATTATGTTAATCTAAGTCTAGTTTAAGTGATTCACCAACTATAACCTGCCTCTGTCTCAGCTAGAACTCAGCAAGACGTTCATCTTGCTAAGCTTAAAAATATTCTTATTCTTCTTGCCTTTGTCTGCTTCAGTGTTAAGAGAAGTGACTGAGACACGAGCTACACACCGTGCCCTCCCTTACTACACAGCATTGTTTTGCATCTTGAGCATCGCAGGAGGCAAGGATATACGGAGAAGTGAACATGTAATAACATGACTGGTCTTTGTCATAGTGCTTGTGTATTATGAAGTGTAATAAGGTTGCATAGCTAATTCCAATCCAGATATTTCCCAAAAATGAAGTTATTAGCATTCCACTGTTCATAAACGTTTTCTTTTTGCATACAGAAAATACATATACAGACATACATAGATGCACCTGCATCACTTAACCTGTTCTGCCATTTTCTTTCTTTGACCCTCCATTCTAGTTACTAACAAGAGCTAATCTTAGCTAGCTAATGAAATCTGACATGATCGCAGTCCATTGCAGTATGGCTGGAGGCTAGAGGAATTTTGTGTATCTTGTTTTATTTATGTGTTGTCCTGGAGAGAAATGGAAACATCACGTAAGAGCACTAAGCACTCAGTGTCCGCCTCTGGGCAAAATACAGGTAAAAGACTCCTTCAGAATAAAATTATATAAAATGTAATGCAATTTCTATTTTTTTTCCATGGAAAGGCAATTCAAAGTAAAAGCATGTCTTATTCTGACCTCATCTGCCTTGCATAAATGCAGAGAATTTCTACAGACAGGGGAAGACTCACTATATAATTACATCAGATTAGCTAAGGTCAGTAATTTGGAAAACATATATTGATGTGGTGAGTAGCTTTTATTAATTTATTTTCTCTCTCTTACTCTTATCCAGAATATCACAAATTCTTTTTCACAATCACAGTTCCTTTTCTTAATCTCCTTCTTATCAACTATTGCATTCAAGAACAGCAGCCTGTTGTTCTTTTGAGGAAAATCTTTAACCTGTGACACCATCTACCAAATCTGTAGGAGACAGATTTCCCTTTTCCCCCCTTTCTTGGTGCAGCTGCACTAAGATTTTTTTTGGATTTTGTGTTTGGCTCTTTCAAATAGCTAAATCTGCACTGCTGCAGCTCTTGGAGCACTTTGCAGCTCGCAAATGACTCATGTGACACACTCCCTTCCCTCTAGCCAACATAGAGGAAGCCTGGAAAAACTATGCTTGGGAATGATCCTTCTTCTGGTTTACATCACAAATGACTTCTATTACAGGTTAATGCCCAAAGGCACAATCCAGCCTGAAACACATAGTCATCATGAAGCATAAAAATACAATCGTTCGTAACAGAAGTTAAATCCCCCGAATCATTTACCATTCTAAACCCAAATCTCTGTTGAGTTTTACCTTTCCAAACTTTGCAAATATGTTTTCTTTTCTGATAGATGCCAATAAATGGCAGTTGTTGTGTTTGATGTGAATGGACTTCTCCTATGTTACAATCAAATAGAAACAACATATACAAAAGCAGGTTTGTTTTTGAACAAACCTGAGTATTTGAACAAATATATATATAAATATAAACCAAATCGGTAAAGTCTGCACGCCAGCTCTTAACTCCTTAGGGTGTCACAAACTTATTTGTGTTGTGTTCACTGCTAGTAAATGGTTTGAAGATCCTATTTTCCTAATGAAAGTAGGAAATGCCTTACAATATCAATGGAAATTTTTAGATATTTTTCAATTCTGTTGGCTTACAAAACATGACACGAATACAAAGTCAGAATGGCAGGACATCACAGAGAAGATACTTTTCTCTAGAATTTCGTTTAAAGGAAAGTTCTTTCTCCTGTGGCTTTTGTAACTCTTTATAGGCAACATTTTTCTCAGCAGTAGATCTGCTCAGGTCAAAAATGAATGCCTATAAGAAAGATTTGGAAGGAGTCAGTAAGAGAACTTTTTCTTTGTTGTTGAAGATATGCATAGGAAAAACAACTGAAAGCATCAGAGTGAGTTGAGAGGAAACAACTATTGATAGCCCTGGTTATAGAGGTTTTTAAGAGAAACAATTGTAGATCTCCCAAGGCAGAATTATAGATTTTCACAGGAATGTTAGCTCTTAGCTGATATCTACCATATCAAGAGAGTCACCTGCAGTGCAATTGGTAACACCAGTAGCATAGCAATCCCACAGTGAAGCATTAAATCAGTATTAAGAAAATGCTAATTGAGCGATATCAGTTATACAAGGGAAAGGTAGAAATAAGACTGTAACCTAATATCATTTTTTGTTGTTTATTTTGTTTTGCATTTTGGTATATTTTGTCGTTGTTTATTTATTCTGTTGTTTTGGTTTGGTTTTGCTTTCTCTCATTTGCCTAATGTGTTTTCCCTCTGTATTCCACAACATGACTGTGAGTTGAAACAAAATGCATTTCTATTCATATATTCCTCTCTCCTCTACAGTCTATCTTACTCATCTGTTCAAAAGGGAAGTATATATTTTCAGTTTATACTGATACTGATAAGGAACAGTATTGCAGCTCAGAAGGAATAATATAAAACCAGAAGAAACCAGTGGGTTCTGGTGACCATTTTCTGAACGCGAATGACAAAAATAAAGGGATGAGAAAAGGAGAAAATCAGAAAAAAAAATGTACCAGTCCAAAGATTGCCAGACATAATACTGCTGATAATGTAAACATTCTGCTAGAAATACTAATTATTGATGGGTTCTACAATTGTAATTAGAATATAAACATCCGTATATTTCATAGCAACAAATAAATCTGTGCTCTGTGAATATGATGTTCATTTGTCACAGCACATTTCCACCCCTTGTCAACATGTAATTTTCTACATGCAAGAAGCATATTCTGTGATTGTTATTGAATATTAAAATTTTCCAATTATGAAAAAGCTATACATCAGTATAGAAAAGCTAATTTAATGTAAGTGGCAAATACATTTTCTTTTCAAATTAAAATAATGTACATATACAAAATACACAGAAGCAAAACATATAATTTAAATAGTTTGTGTCTGTAGGAATTCAGGGTCTCTCTATTGCAACCATTCATTTGAGTGATCTTCATAGAAGTAGCAGTATTTATTTAAAGTAAAAGCTTTTGTGGGTAAATGCTATTCATAGTATTAAAAATGTGCAGGGAAGGTTTCCAGCTCAGTAGAGATCCCTTTTGGCCTCACTACTGCTTCAAGCGGTGGGAGGAATTTTTACAATAAAATTACCATTGGCTTTTTAAAGCTGAAAATACTCTTGTAGCTTCATCAGTACGTAACAGAAGTTCCTTGTTTTGAAAAGATCTTACAGTTTGATCAGAAAATAATGATGGAGGAAAAGGAAAAAAGTTAACAAAGGGTTCATTATGATACGTTTGGTTAATCCCTCCTTTTATAATTTAGTTCTCTTTCTTTAGGGGTGAGAACTGTAACTTAAGGAATTAGGCTACCAATAGGCTTGCCACTCTGACTTCAAACTATAGGGGGTAACCAACTTTCACTCATGTCTATTTCTCTCTCATTCCCCCAACTCTCTACTGATGGATATTCCTCAGATAAAATGATATAAATACATATGCAGTTGATCTGGTTTTATCAAAATAATCAAGATTTTTTTTTGCTTAAGAACAATTGTTAAATTATGTAAATTGATAAAGATCACTGAATACTATCTATAAATACTGTTATGATGGGAGGTCTGAATTGATGGTGCTAGCTGGAAAGATTAGAGGTGACAAGCAATCATCTGGTAGATAGCAAAGAAGTAACCGTATGCCAGATCATATTTCAATTTGCATTGCTTTTTTTTTTAAAAGAAAAAAATCTCAAGAAGTTTGCGGACTAGAGGAAGATGTTTGAATCTGGATAATAAACCAGTAAATAATCTAAAAATGATTTAGAAATTATATTATTTAAATCCCTTTTTAAGAATATTTTCTGTGAGAAAAGGGGGAAAATATACCAAGAAATACAGGTTGGGTGAAGCTGCAGGGGATATAGGTGAAATCAGTAAGAATTGCAGGAGAAATGATAGAAAAGTGAAAGCCAATAGGAAGCATCATGAACACAAGAAAGAAGCACTTTTGACAATAAAAGATGTCAAAAAATTAGACAAAAGTCTTGGGTTAGAAACTGCCTGAAGTAGGAGGAAGGAAAGATTTTAGGCCAGGTCATAGGCAGTTCTAGTAAAGTGAGTATTGAAAAGCAATTTTGAATTCAAAATTACAGTTACATTAAAAAAGAAAATTGGTAATCACAGAAACTACGTGAAAGTTATAAAATTATAAGCATTGCTGTGGAAGATATTGACTTGATAATAAAAATGAAGTGTGCCTCACAATGATAATGTTCTTCTAGATAATTTCCTAGAGATTACCTGTTGACATTTTTGGAAAGGGAAAGGAGAAAGTCACTAGGCTGTATGGTCTGCTGAGATTTTTTTTACTCGCTCAGAACATGTATGGTACATAATAGCCTTGGTCAGAAGATAGAGCAGTTGGCAATAAGACAGGAGTCAGGAACACAAGTTGTCTCAGTAATTTCTGTGTTGCGTATAAGTAAGTTACTGAATTGCCAAATGGAAGAGAAAAAGGAATTTCATTTTATTTGATTTATGAGTCAGTAACTCCTTACCACGACATCTGAATCCCTTAAAATATTTAGATTTCCTTTTGTAATCTGTTCAAAGACGAAAGCTCTCTATTGTCTTCTCTTTTCCAAAGACAAGGAACTATCATAAAGTATGTCTCAGGAGTATCTGTAATTCCCAGAGTTTGAGCCTGCATAAATGCAAGTAAAAAGTTCAGTCTGATAGAATCCCCTCTGCATCCGTTGGCTAAATGTAAAGTAAGCATGCGTGGAGAAAGGACCACTCTTTAACTGTCTTTTCTGTGTGGATAAGGTTCTGGCTCACACATGTGTTGGCTTCACAAGTAATTTTAGCTGTTTATGCATAGATGAATACATCTTTGCAGAGAAAGAGAAATTTACAGTGCATGTCTTTACAGACATTGTCTTGTTTGTGTGAACAAATTCAGAAGCTCACTTTTGTTAATAGGTAATTCTTTAAGACGGTTTACTGTCATTAGCTTTGTGCATATTTTCATTGCACAGAAAACCATGTAATACATTTATATAATCTCCCAATGTCTTCTGGTAAATGTTGTGGGAACTGGAAGATTATTAGATCGTTGGAACAGGATGAAGAAAACAGCACATGAACAGCTGATGTTCAGGTGCTTCTCTCTTTCCACACATCAGTTTTCTTACTCAAATGAACCATGATCTCTCCTGTAAGAGACATATACATTGATCAAAAAAATGTGGTCTCGTCAAATGGATTTTTCCCTGTTTTCTAACTCAACTTGCATAGACTTGTGACAATGGAAATATTTTACTATTCAGCTTTTTGGTACTGAGTGGACTGGGGTCACACGCAGTGCTGGGGTCAAATGCTATAGAAATACACTCTAGCAGGAAGCAGCAGCCACACAGTCCAGGAGACTATTTGCTTCCACAGGGATAATCAAGGAGTCTTGGGTCTGGTAGTTTTTGTGTTTGTAAATATGACTTCTCAATATCTACGCATAAGATCTGCAGACAATATGGTGATTCTTCTCACAGACAGGAACAGCTGTGTTTTCTAAATATGAAATGTGGAAGGTACTATTGCCATAGGCTTCTTATTTGGAAACTGACCCTCTAAAATAGGTAATTCTACACTAGTCCTTACTTAGTCATGAATGTTGGCTAGGGACTGTGAAAGATCATAAGAACACAGCCTTTATGTAAGACTGTGCACGAGTAAATGTGCTATGAGCAGAACTTCAAGATATCAAATACATACAAAGCACATCACTATTACACTAAGTGTTTTCTGCACTGGCAGTACACTAGTTTCCCTGTATAAGAACTTGGGCTGGAGTAGGCTGGAAGGCAGGTGAGTATGACAGAAGCTGGGACTAAACCTGTATCATCACACCGAAAACAGAATGTGACAAACAAACACTGCTGTGTTTCCCTTCCTTGAAAAGCAGGGGAAATAAAAGATGATGAACCCTTAGCTGTCTGTGAAAACCCACCTTGATACTGGAACAAAGCAAAGGTAAGATTGCATGTGAGTTACAGTCAATGTTTTTTAAGAGAGGTGTGTTTGAGTTTCTTATCGAGGGGAACACATCCTGGCAAACACTGCACCTCTTCAAAGATGTATAAAGAGAAGGGACTTTTCAACAGAAATCTTGCTAGCATTTTCTATAGGCCCATTTATTTGCATCATCAATTGTGCGTAACACTACAGGAATGTTTTTCTTTACTTCTGATCAGTGGCAGAGATGCTGCCTGCCTTTGGGAGCCTTCCCTGTATGTGCTAACATTCCAGCTCTCCTTTATGTGAACTCTTTCAGCTGAGCCAACAAATGACAGCTTTTACAGAAGGGCAGAGAGGAAAGTGTCACATCCAACTCCTCAGTTATCCAAAGATGCTGTCAAAACTTAGAATTTAATCTTTGAGATTAGTGCTTAAAAACTCAGAGCTCTAGAGTCAGGATTTAGGCTTTGTAAAAGTCAAGCTATGTAATTATTTGAAAGCTCAATGGTCAAAACCAAAAAGCTCAGACTTCAACTCAATGCAGCTTTTAATAGTAATACTGGTTTGTCATTCCTGTAAATACACAATAACATATATACATAATTTATTTATTTGCAGAATGGTTATATTTTCCTGATAATAAGAACAGATAAATCAGTTAAGCATTAGCGGGTTATATAAAACTTCTGAGTGACGTTATTCATGAGATAACTGCTTAGCCTCTGTGTGCAGAATATGCTTGTGACAAGAAGGAATGATCAAAGACAGCTCAGATGTGTACAGATCAATGCTTACAGTTCCTGACTTCAGTGAACAGTTGCTGAGAAACTGAGTACAGTGCAGGAAAATAAAGGAATTCAGGCTTATTTATGCACGTGTCAGTTTTTAGGAAGATTTAATGAAAGATAGGTGTGTTTGGATTCCCTTCTTTAAACCTCATTACTTGTTTTAATATGCATACGTTTCTTTTGCTTTTTGGAAAAGAAGCAACTGCTTGTGCTTCTTGATTGGCATACTTTTTAAGACATGATGTCAAAATTGAATAACTATGTCTTTAATATGCTTATGCTTTCTTTTAGACAGCTTCTAGCGTGGAAATAAAGTCAGAAGTATTTCAAAGCACCGATAAACCTCTGCTGCTTGTGGGATGGTCTCAGATTGCTGGAATTTTGTTGACTGAATTTTGTTGTGAAGTTCTGAACTAGTAGCAATAGGCATATGTACGCAAGCATCTGAAATTTAATATTTTGAAAAATAATATTTCATAAAAACACTAGAGTATGAGTAAATCATTCGAACTGTTCTTCAGTACATTTACTTTGACCAAACTTTGCAACAGCTATCAGCTCTTAAATACAAGGAAAAAGGATTTCTTCTGTTCTGTAAATCACTTGCTTGCTTATATCCACTTTTTTATTCCCTGTATTTTAACTTTCATTATGAGATAGCTACTGATCCATAAAATGCCATGTATGTAAACTTTGTCTTTAGTTTTATTACTCTTTCTGCAAAATTTGATGTTGAATATTTGGCTACACTGCATTTTGATAAATAGTATAGAAGAAGCTTTCCACCATAACTGAAACTGTGTTTGATCTGGTGTAAATAAAAGCAGAATCTGTGTTGTTTCATTAAAGGAAATGTCTTGTTTTCCAGAGTTATACGTGATTTATTAAGCCAATGTAAAGTATTTACTGTCTTCTATACTGAGTTCACTTTCACAGACTGTTAGTTTCTAACACACTACTAATTCTTAGATCTTGGCATTCATGGTGACATTACTGGATTTGAGAGGGGAAAATATTAGGAGAGAAGGAGTTGAACCATGAGATTTCCATTGTAAGGAACTTTCTTTTGTTTGTGGGGCAGCTACACTAAGACCTTTTAAAATAGGGACTTTTATATAATACGCTTCCTACATGTATATTTAAATGCTTGAATAAGTGAATTGGTTTAATAATTGCTAACTACCCTGGAGTTCATTCCGTTCACATCTCTCTAATGGAAACAGGATTCAGTCAATTGAAGTTGTATATTTCTGTCCGAAATTTCATTCTTTATGGAAAGATGCAACCATACAAATGTTATCATGTTGAAACTATGCTGTTCATGTAGATAAAAAGTGTTGATTATAGTGTTTTCATTATAAAGATTCTCTGTATAATTTTTTTTTCTCTCTTTGATTCATGGACTAAATCTACTGAGTAAACCTAATTTGCATGAGCAAAATTAATTTTACCACTTCTTCTTGTAGTAGAATCATAGAACCATGAAGGTTGAAAATGACCTCTGAGATCATCTAGTTCAACCATCCACCTACCACCAATATTGTCCACTATATTCCTGAAGTATCACGTCTACCTTTTTCTAGAACACCTCCAGGGACAGTGACTCCACCACTTCCCTGGGCAGCCTGTTCCAATCCTTTACTACTCTTTCTGAGAATAAATTTTTCCTAATATTCAACCTGAACCTCCCCTGCTGCAGCTTAAAGCCATTACCTCTCATCTTATCACTAGTTACCTAGGAGAAGGGGCTGACCCTTACCTCACTACAGCCTCCTTTCAGGGAGCTGTATCTCTTGTAGTATATCTTGTTTGTTAATGAATGCTGATGGTAAGAGTAGGAATAGATTAATGTCTATAAAAACAGGTATAAAGTTACCAGAATTGTTAAGATTTTTGACCTGAGGTTAGGCTTAGGCTCCTTGTAACTACTATAAGAGATTGCTTCGTTGATCAGTACTCAACGAGTACAGAAGTGAAAGAGAATTAACTAAAACAGGACAAGTTACTGAAACTTTAAAAAAAAAATAGAGTTGGAGAGGAGTCTCTAGGAGATTTGGGTTTTTTTCAGCTGTAAGTTAAAATACAAGTGCTTACATTGCGGAAGGTGAGATAGGATTTAATATGAAGTATTCCTCTTATGAAGTCCGTGGATAGCTGTGAATAAAAATCATTTTTTATTACATATAATTTCTAAGTAGATTTTTTCTTAACTTTAAGTGATTTAGAAAAACAATATTTTTCAGGCACTGTGAATTAGAAGAGACTACAAAGAACATTTTTGAGGTGAATGATAAGTTTTCAATTTTCAAAATAAATCTATAGATGAGATAAATGGACACATTGACAGTTGATCCTTTAAAGAAGAGGATTGAAGTAACACAGTGCTGTCATGATTTTGACGGTGTTTCCACTGTGTCAACAGTACATCTAGAAAGAAGAAACCCATCATAAAAAAATCCTGAAGCTAAAATGGAAATCCTTTGGGACAGGAAAAATCCTATTGAATAGCACTCAAAAAAAAAATTTGTCTTTTGCACTCCTGCATTCTGTTAGAGAAAAAAACAAAAACAACAACAAAAAAATAGCACATACTTCTTAGTTTCCAGCTGCCCAGTCCCTATTCATTCATCTAGTCCCTGTCAGATCTGGTTGAGGGGAAAAGTACAGTTGAGGATTTTCTAAAAAGAGATTTGAAGTCCTAATTTTTGCCAGATTTCTGCATATTGCCTCTGTCTTCTCAATCTAACAGTTATGAATGGGACAGAAAATAAGATTAAAAAGATAGATGTTAAACAGATACAGCATAAATCAAGTTTATTTTTATGGTTCCATGGTGGATACCACATAAAGATTCAATCAAAAAGATTTTTATTTTAGTCCATGCAGAATCCTGACCATAACAGCACACAGTGGTCATGCAACAAGGCAAAATGGTTTGTGGTGAACATTCATTTTGAGGGGGAAAGGTGAAGCTCCTCTGAATTATTGAGAAGGGCAGAGTGATCGAACACATTTTTTCTAAGGAATTCCTATCACTTCTGTTCTACTTTCAGAGTCTCATTTTATTTCACTTTGGATACTTTGCTTACCACTGTGGTATGTGTAGTGAAATGCTCAGACAAATCAAAGACTATAAGTAACAGACATCCAAACTCAGGAGACCATCTCTTCAAGGGCTAACATTATTTTTAACGCTGAATTATTTATGTCATTACTCTTTATTTCATGTGTTTGTCCTGCAAGTATTTGAAGCCACAGAGCATTAGATACAGACATCAGGTAACTTTAGTCTCACTGCAGGTACTGTCCTAGTCATCTAGGTTGTGGGAGGCTTCCTGTGCCTTCTGCAGGTAATTACTCCATCTCCATTTCCCTGCACTCTGTGGCACTCATCTTCTCACAATCCTACCCTTCAGTCATCCATTATTCAGTCTCCTCAATCAACACAATCTTCTTAGCCCCGTGTTTGTCTAATGTCAAGAATTATGGTCTAATTCCCTTCTACAGGATAAATGGAAGAGGAGAAAGAGGAAAGATGGAATATTGTAGCTTTCCAATGGGAGGTAGGGGGGAATAGCTAAAACCTGACTCTGTCTTGTGCTGCAGTTTTCACCAGGTGATGAAAGTCATATAGACACAAGAGTAGCATTGCAGAAGGATTAAAAGGTCTGATTGCTTGCTCACAGCTCCCAAAGTTTCACTGAGCCCTTACAGTTCAGAGAAATATTGATATAATATCATGATATTTGGTAATATTATACTTTTGGGTATCAACAGCATGAAAGATTCAAATGGTAACATCCAGAACTGCAAACAATAAAAATGTTTATGAATCCCTTTCTTCTCCATTTAGCCTTGAAAACAAAGCATGTGGGAATATTTATGGCATTGCTTCACAAAACAAAGGTATCTCAGATATTGGCTATTGTTTTCCAACTTGTTCGTTGTGAATTTGGGTACTCAGTGACCTCTAAAGAGCAACTTGTTCAGTCCAGTTACAAGCCAGCTTGCATTTTCTTTTTTGATTTATTCAGTTCAATAAATAAAATAGAGAATGTTGCATAAGGAAGAATGTATTGTGAATTTAAGTGAGATTAAGGAATGAAATCTATCTTTACCTCTCTTATATTAGTCTTTTGTCTGTTTTACTAGTTCTTTGAATTTATTTTTTTTTAATGTGACCCAGGGCTGTTAACTTCATTTGATAAAAAATCAAGTCAATGGGAGTAAGTGCACAAAAATTGGAGAACAGAGTTGGACCTGAAGTGCAAGGATGCATTTTTGACAAATGATGATTACAAATGCTAAATAAATCTTGAAGCTAATTTGAAATAAAAAGTCCATGTTAAACAGATGTTGTTATATAATGCAGAAATGCAAGAGAGGAAAAAGCTGAAAATTAATTCCAACATGCCTAATGAACGATAGAAGCTTAGAAAATATTCCCCCCAACTCACTCACAAAGAACAAAGAAAACAATTGCTCTTTCCAGGTGTGTCAGTTGTGTTTTGTACACCTGTTAATCATCTTGTTTTACAAATGCAAAGATTAACAGTTTTATTTCTCTAAAGTTCTGATGGATTTCACTGCATTTGGTAAAATCTTCCTCTGTATAAAGCCAGAATAATCTCTCCACTTATATTCCTTTCTCACCATTTATTAATATATTTATTTAACTTTGTAATTTCCAATTCGAGCTCTGGGAAGGCAATTGAAGTTGTGACCACGACTAGAAAAACATCGTTCTGTACTGCAAGGATAGGAGGAACATGGGGAGATTCTGAAATTTTGCAAAGAGTTCTCATTTTGCAAAAACACACTTGAGGCATTATAAAACTAAAGATTGTTAGTTTAGTAAAACTGTTCCCAGAAGTCTCTTGCCTGAAGCCAGTAGGACTCCAATGGCAGAATTCTATTCTTCTATAACTCATTTTGTCTTGCTGAATATCCTGTGGTAGGCACAATGGAAGTATATATCTCCTTGTACACACAGAACATTTCTTAAAAAGTAAAAAATAAATAAATTCTGAGATTAGTGCTTCTAGATGTTACAGAATACTTGCTCCATGTCTTTAGAAGAGAGCATGAATAAACATTGCCGTGATAAAAATTCATTTTTTGAGCAAAAGACAGAGGGAAATTTCAATTCAGTCGCACTGTCTGAAATTAAAACTGAAAAGTGCAAGTCAATGTAATCTAATTTTTGCTAGCAGGCTAAAGAAAAAAGCAGATGCATTCTTTCTGGAATCTGTACATTTAGGAGTTGTCATATTTGTAAATTGACATTTTTTATTTCTTAAAGCCTTACAAAATGCATTATTAGTTTCATTGGTAAAAATTTATGACCAATCATAGAACAAAATATCTTTATATAAATTTCAGTAAGAGCATCTGCAACATTTTTGTGGATGACTTGCATGATGATACTGAAAAAAAATTAAAATAATCACATTCCTGTGAAGAAAATTCAACAAGCTACAACTTTTTCATCACTGTCTTTATGTATGCAGAAATTAAGAAGATAACAACAAATCAAATGCATCATTCTAGATTAACGTTGATGAAAAAGACTTATTCCATTATTTTCAGATGGAGGGTGTAATTTCACATACACAAACTCTTTCTTATCATTATTTCACATTTCCTTCATTTGACTTTCTTTTTTCCTGCAACTTTTCTGTTTCTTTTAATGACGACGCTGGATTTTTAATGTATATTTAAAAAAAAAAAAAAAAAAATAGATTGCTCATACTGCACCAAATCAAAGATCTCCCTAGCTTTGAGCCTCCAGGCCCTTTCATCTTGAGAACATTGCAAGCTGAATATAACTTTTGTCAATATAGAAGCCCTTAATAGATCGCAATGAACAAGTCAAGCCTCACCTTGAGCTTAGGTAAAATTTTAATATATGCAACATCTTTTCACAAATTTTTTCAAAGCTCAGATACCTTTTCAATGAATAATCACAGTGCAGTGTTTGTTCTGAATTTGCTTAGCATCGTGCTAGTTTCATCCGATCCCCCTCACAGTGCAATTTTAGGATACCAGGTTCTGATTTACAGCAAGAATTTCCTCAAAAACTTACCCTTCAGCTGAAACTAGGGTTGACTGCAGTGTAAACTCTGGAAGTTTACAGAGTGCTTGGGTCTTATATCACCTGGAAAGACTTGGTAGTCTTTATTTTTATTACTAGAACTACCTGACAACATTCCAGTTAATCCAGGAGTAGCTGTATTTACTCTGATATTATTAACTGTACATTTATTCTTACTTCCTCCTTCTCACAAAAAACTGGATGTATACACTGGACTACTTAACTGGTGAAATCAATAGGTCTTTTCTTACCTTCTTTGGCAGACATTCAGCTATCTTTCTAACTTTGTATTCCTTGTATCTGTTTCATTTTGTTACTAGTCCTACAAGATGTGAGTTTTTTTAGTGGGCGTTCATAGCAATTTTCTGAACTAGAATAGTGTCACTTTTCATGTAGATCCCTGACTGCCTTTCAAAATCAATGACATTTGATCATAAGATACCTTAGTGTAGAATAAGATAGATAAAGTAAGATATCTTGTGTACCTTTCTTAATTTAATAAAGTTTGGCAGCCTTTGTGAAGTTCTCTGACCTTCCCTGATCAATTCAGAACCTACTCCAAAGCCTGAGGAAAAAATCTGTAGGACATTCAGCAAGAATGTTTTCTTCACTGGATATTTTGAATGTTTGTGATACTATCCTTATAGGATGGGAATATTAATTTAATTTTTTTAATATTAATTAAATTTTGTTATCTTTTGTTTATCTTCTTGTTAAAATTGTTGGTCTTACAATTGATATATCATTGCATGTTAACTATATGGCTAGATCACCTAGAGCTTGAGAAAA
Source organism: Penelope pileata (assembly GCA_013396635.1). NCBI lineage: Eukaryota > Metazoa > Chordata > Aves > Galliformes > Cracidae > Penelope > Penelope pileata. Next base: position 239,778 of record WBMW01000579.1, read on the forward strand.
GAGCTTTGGAATAGTATGTACAAAACCAAAGCAAACAAACTAAGCAAATTCAACATAAACAAAGAAATAAAGTACTTGCAAAGGACTGGAAGAAAAACAAGCTTTTTTTCTTCCAAAATTAACTTCTGGCTTATGTGAATGTTCATTTTTCCTTCTTTAAATTTGCAACCTGAGAGTTAATAATATGTGAACCAAAAGCCAGGAACCAAAGCTAACCACGTATTTTAACTTCGGGATATTTTGAAAATTTCTGTCAGAGGCCCCAGGGAGATTACCTCAGAATACCTGAATGGATTTAATTTGTTTAGCTGCTTAGTATTGGTAAGCCACATTGCTCTGATCCGCTGCAGCAGAAAGGCAATCTGAAGGCAGGGCACTGGCAGAGCTCTTAAGGAAAGCCCTGGAGATTTTCTTGTTTCCCCAGCTCTGTGTGCTGACTCACTCAGGGCAAGCTATTTCTCTGGGTGTCTCAAGTTTACCTACCTATAAGATAGGTCTAAAAATATTAGAGGTGGCAGAGCTGTTTTAACAACTACTAAATTCATAAGAAGTATGCAGGTTCAGATGATGCAAACTGTTCAAAATCTTGGGTAAAATTCATCTAAGTCTTGGACAAAAATGTGTGGGAAAATATTTTACATTATTAAAAATGAAGCAATACAACTCAGCAATTTGCATTTTTGATTGCAATCAAAGAGTGCACGTCATACTCGAATTTACAATAGCATTGTGGATTTCAGCTTAATACAGAATTTAAATGGTTGTTCTTTGTTTTGCTGTTTGGGGTCACCCATGTCTTCTTGCCTTACTTCTTTTTTGAGCAATTAAACAAAAACATATTATTCCCTTTTTTTTTTTTTT
>WBMW01000579.1:240675-272975 GCA_013396635.1 Penelope pileata
TTTTGGCAAAGCAGGTAAATATTGAGATTTTTGAATTAAAATTTCCATAGGAAATGAATGTATTACAATTGCTGCCTCTGACTGAGCTGGAACTGGGAGCAGCCTTTACGGCATGAGTGTGGAGTATGGGGAGTAAAATATCTCTGTCTCAGTGGGGGCCTTTATCTTCCCAGTATGTGACATATCTGGTTAGTAGATTCTCAAGGCACTTTCCACTAAAATTTAGCTGAAGGCTTTTGCTGCTAGAGGTTTAGGAATATAAGGTTCTTTTTTCATAGTATGAGTTGGCCTTTTAAGCACGTAGGACTTTGAGGGTCCTCACATAGCATATAAAGGGATAAGAAGGACTATTCACCAATTAACAATTTGAAATGTACCATTATGTTGTCTTTTTGGGGGGGGGAAGAATTGTTTTTTTCAGTTTGGTTTTTGTTCCTAACTACTCATTTATTAACATTAGTACTGTAATACTTGCAGAGATTGAAATGAATTACTGAAAAAATAAGACTACATGAACTAAATCTAGAAATCCTATTCAATTTTTGCTCAATTTTATGCAGATAGAGCTGCTGCATAAATCACTAGCATGATTTTTATACAGCATCTTCGCTTTTTCAGCAATAGACTTACCATATCTGTTGATAACAGCTCTTAGTAACTTTAGGGTTGTCATTATTTTAGAAGTATGTATTACTCATTAAGAATCTTTGAACTGTTAAACTGCTTTTTATCTCATAGCTTAATTTAAAAATTCTTAGAACATGATCAGTTATGTGCTTTTATCCAGCAAGAGAAGCACTCCTTACACAAAGTACAGTGTATCTTATAAATATATATTGATTTCCTTTGAGAATTGTGATCACTAACAGATTTCTACTTCTTTTATTTTCTCAAACATTTTTGTATAGGCTTTTGTTTCATCGTTAAAAATTATGTGTGTAGCTGAAACCAGTAGGATATTTCTCTATGTGGCAACAGAAAATGTTTCCCACCTTCAGTACATAATTAATTTATTGCATTACTTAACGTTTACAGCGGAACAGAAACTCTGAGTAATTACTTCAAATCTATTGATAATGTACATGTCTATGAGGGCTGCTCTGAAAGTAATGCCTTCTATTTTGTCACATTGGCCCACAACATCAGAAGTGTATGTTGGTGAGTAGAGGTTGAACCTTCCTGCCAATATACATTTTGTTGCCATGAGACAGATGGCAGTAGAGGGGAAGTCTGGCAAAGTGGCATCTGACATGGAACTGCAGATGAAGCAAAGTTGTGTCGTTGAATTCCTCCATGCAGAAAAAATAGCACCCATTGACATTCATTGACACTTGCTGAACATTTATGGAGACCAAAGAGCGAATGTGAGCACAGTGAGGCAGTGAGTGGTGCATTTCAGCAGCTTTGTAGCTGAGAATTTGCTCTGTAAGGTAGTGTTATTATGCTTTTTGTATCTGTTGCAATGTCCATGGAAATAAAAAATAGGGGGCATTTCTTTAGGAGAGACCTACATAACTGCAATTACATTAATACAATGTAAATTTACGGACACTTCTTTTTAATGTAAGATCACAAAAAATATATTGTTGTCTGGCATGTATAAAGACAACATCATAAGGGCACAACATTTTTAGTGTAACTGTTGAGAGTGTTTTGTAATCATTGAGAGTTTCAGGATTACAGTGGTTGTGATGCAAGTACTGCAGCATGGATCATCAAGTAGCCAAGAAGGATAGTACTACAGAGGTAGAAAAACCCTGAAAAAGACTTCCAAATAATTTTTGTGACATACTGGAGAAAAACTTTGGAACAACACATTACAGAAATTCCAGTTAATTTACAATTGGGGACATATATTTGAGAAGAGCAGTAGTAAATAAGTTGAGGAATAAGATGTAAGTCCTCCTGACCTATCAGAACGATCCTATGTTCATTTCTCAGACTATCAGAAATTCATTTGATTACACAGGGATTCCCATTCTGAATTAGTTATCACAGACTCCATCCACAACTAACAGAAACCTGGCTGATAGAGTCGATGGAGACATAAAATTTTGTGGGAGATCTTTAAAATCAGTCTATCAAGGTGTGCTCTGAAAATGTATTTTTCCATTTTTGGTGGTAAGAAGGAGCTTAGACTGTCTACCTAATAAGTCAAGTGAATCCATTTACATTTATTATCCGGGCTTTCCTCTAAACTCTTGTTTCATAGGGAGAACAATCCTAAGCCATGGATATCAACAAAAGCACTTTCTTTGACTTTTGAGACATTGAAAACTTGCTACATCCCCTAATCTTAAACCAACCTCAAATCCAGTGGTTGTGTCAGCACCCATCTCAGTTCAAATATTAACAACTGTCTCTTTCTTTAAGGTATTAAATATGAATAGGGTTGATAAAAATGTTTGTGACTCTTAACATCTCTTCTTAAGTTGCTAAGTTGGAAAGACTTGAAGTTCATATATTTTGCAGGAAGTATGGATAGATGTTCCACCTTATTGGTATTAACTGATCATCCATTTTTTTTGTCTGAATTCCAAAAGGTTTGTTCAAATACTTTATTCGAAGTTGTTGAACATGTGGTTATAATTATATCAAATATATATCAAAGAAAAAATATTTTTTAAAATTAAATATAAAGCTTTCACTGATCCATTGTAAAACAGCTTCACATTTTTTTTATTGTGGACTCTAGAATTTACTTTTATGAAAATAAAACTTTTGATGTCTATATTTATCATTGTGTCCTTTATTAGCATTTCACATCCTGTCACTTATGATAGGTTCTGGCATTAGACAGATGGAAGTGAAGCATCCTGAGTTATACAGAAGTCTAGTTTCCTGTGAATGTTCAATATTTCAGATACATTGGCACATATTTATTGTCTGAGAATACAAGAATATTGCATTATTTCAGAGTTTAACTGCACAACCCTTGAAAAACTTCAACCTTCATTCTTAAAATCAAATGTGTAAAAATGTAGTATTAAGTGTTTCAGCTACTTGGAAGTGTGCTAATAAATTAAAAATAGCTACACTGAAAAATTATCATCTTGAGCCATACTAAAATGCTTCATATTTTTTACTTGATTTTTACTGAGATTTTGCACCTTATTTACAAGACTAAATTTTTATTTTATTATTTCAAAACTTTAAAAAACAGAGGCACATTATTGTATAAGACTCTATATATATGATGTGCTTGCTGAAGGGAATGAAGCCAGTAACTCCTACTGGATAAAAAGCTGGACATTTGTTGCGATTGAATGTCTATCAAGAGACGTTTGTTAAAAACTGTAATTCTAGGGAACAGTATTATCAGTTTGCATTCTGAGAAATCACTCTGTCAAATACTATGGGAAGAGATAAATAACTTTCCAGGAAAAAGATTCTTGAAGACAGAAATGACTCGTGAATTTCTGTATCATTGTAAAGAGTGATGTGTTCAGCTTTCAGAAGACAAACGTGCAAATTTCACACTTTGATGTTATTTCTCAAGAATCTTTAGATTTCTATGACATTTTATTTTCTTTCATATTATTATTTACATTTCCAGACTGGCTTGATGGTCAGATACACAGCTGCTACATTGTCAGAAATAAATAAGGCCAAAAAAAATAGATGAATAAGACAGTTACTTGTGTGTGTGTGTGACAGATGTTCTTTGAATTTTGGGTAAGAATGGAATACTACATGTCTTACACTACTTTTAACTAGTGCAAACCGTAAATGAGCATGCTAGATGGTTTCCCAACCATTGTAAAAAGCTGGACTGAGATGTGAATCTTGTGGCTGGTGCCACAAAATGAGTACTAAAATGAGTGTCCAACTAGAATGTTATATACTATCCAATATGTGTGACAGTATTTTATTCAAAATGAGCAGGCAGAGTATTTTCATCTTACGTTTTCTACCTCTTCTCCAGTGGGACTGAACCTCTTTTGGCTTGTTGATGCTATTCTGGGAAGCCTGTCTGAAGGAATATGCTTTGTCTACTGCATTGTGCCACTACTGTTCACAATCATACTGCTCAAAGCCATTCCTGAGACTGCTGAGTATTTCTGTGCTGTGCATTACTATGCAATCTGTCTCTGCTAGTGAAGTAGCTCTGGGATGCTATGGAGAGGGGATGGTATAGAGTGGTGTTCCTCAGGGATTGGTACAGGGACTGGTACTGTTTAACGTCTTTGTCAGTGACATGGACAGTGGGACTGGGTGCACCCTCAGCAAGTTTGCAGATGATGCCAAGCTGTGTGGTGCAGTTGACACGGTAGAGGGAAGGGATGCCATCCAGAGAGACCTCGACCAGCTTGAGAGGTGGGCCCATGCCAACCTCATGAAGTTCAACAAAGCCAAGTGCAAGGTCCTGCACCTGGGTTGGGGCAGTCCCAAGCACAAATACAGGCTGGGAAGAGAATGGCTTGAGAGCAGCCCTGAGGAGAAGGATTTGGCGGTGTCTGTTGATGAGAAACGCAACACGAGACAGCAATGTGCGCTTGCAGCCCAGAAGGCCAACTGCATCCTGGGCTGCATCAGAAGAGGGGTGGCCACTAGGGAAAGGGAGGAGATTGTTACTCTCTGCTCTGCCTTTGTGAGGCCCCATCTGGAGTATTGTGTCCAGTTCTGGGGTCCCCAACATAAGAAGGACATTGACCTGTTGGAGCAGGTCCAGAGGAGGGCCACAAAGATGGTCAGGGGGCTGGAGCACCTCCCCTACGAGGACAGGCTGAGAGAGTTGGGGTTGTTCGGCCTGGAGAAGAGAAGGCTGCGGGGGGACCTGATAGCAGCCTTCCAGTACCTGAAGGGAGCCTACAGCAAAGCTGGGGAGGTACTTTTTACAAGGGCCTGTAGTGTTAGGATGAGGGGTAATGGCTATAAACTGAAGGACGGTAGATTTAGACTAGATATAAGGAAGAAATTCTTCACTGTGAGGGTGGTGAGACACTGGAACAGGTTGCCCAGAGAAGTTGTGGATGCCCCCTCCTTGGAAGTGTTCAAGGCCAGGATGGATGGGGCTTTGAGCAATCTAGTCTAGTGGGAGCTGTCCTCACCCATAGCAAGGGGATTGGAACAGGACAATCTCAAAGGCCCCTTCCAACCTAAACCATTCTATGATTCTATGATTGACAGAAGAAAAGCTTTTATTTAAAAAGCTGTCTATTCTAAGAGAGAAAGCAGTCATTAAAAAATTGAACAAAAATAAAAAAAGGTGAAAATATCTGAGAGTATAAGGAAGTTAAAAATGTCCATGAAAAGTAGTATGTGATCAGGATCTATTTACTTTTCCAAGGACATGGATGCAGTACCAGCATGTAAAATTCTAAGAATTTTATCATAGATAGAGCTAATAATTTACAATAATTCAGAACAGTCTTAAGAAGTCAAAGTATATTCCCAGTTAGTATTTTGAAAGAAGAGCAGATATGAAGGAGTTCATTGACAAACAACTGCTAAATATAAGATAAAAGTCAAGGATTACTAGACGTGAAAATTACTGAAATGTTTGTTAATGTGTCTGATGAGCTCTCTGTAACGAGTACTTTTTATTGTCATTAAGTCACAAGCTAGTAAGTTTTATAAGGCCCAAAGTAAATCTAAAAAAAAACTGTGTCACTAGTTCAACAAAAAAGTAGATCTGGATGATGTGATTAACTTTAGTCTGGTTACAAACAACTAAATAATATAAAAACTTAAACAGGAGGTAGTAAGTGCAGAATTAAAGGAACATAGCCTACTTGTCTCTAAACACTAATTTTATGGATAGTAGGCGAGTAACAAACTCAGTAACTTTTAAAAATGAAATTATATGTCTATTTGATACGTCCATTTAATGGAAGTTTGTATAATATTTTATTTGAAAATAGCAATACACTTGAGAATAAAATAAATACTACCTAAATTAAATGAATAATAATAAAAAAGTTTTACCACATATATCAAAAAATGTTTAAATATTGGAAAATTATCTTACAGAGAAATAACATGACACAAAGTTCTAATAATGGCCTGAATTATTCTTTAAAGTTGTAGATCATTTATGGAAAATCACTACAATATATTCAGATCAGATTTAAATGTTCAATTTGTGGGCAAAAATAGTTTTGGAAATACTCATGTATGCTGGTTAATCAGATTTGAGTCTTTTTTCTGTTTTTAACCATCTCATATCAGCAAAGGACAGCTGCATGGGCACAAGACTAACTGTCATACTGGATGCCATCTTTATTCTTGAAGCGTATGCATCATGCATTGTGTGTGTTCCTTTTTCCACTGTAGACAGCCATGCTTATGCTCCTTCTGCACCCTTTTCTCATTGTATTCACTGAGAGCTTAAAATTAAAAAATATTACTATGAACAGATTTTAAAGCTGGGATTGATGCAGGCTATGAGAGTTGCAGAGATTTTGCTCAAAGGTAAATTACATCTATTTCTCCTTTACTGTAAGTAGAGGCAGTGTGTAGTTGGCCAAACAACTTGAATAGCGTAACAGTAACCAAACTGTGACTCGGGCAATCACTGCTTGGTGTTTATTTTTCAGGAAGAAAGAAAATCCTAAAGATCATGAAGATTGCTTCTGCCACCATGCCAGTTTCATTGTGACAGCTGCAGTTTATGGTATGAGAATTATTCCCTGTGCTTGCAGTCTGCCATAGTAGGTGAGGAGTAGCCCAGGAACATCAGTATTCAACACCTAAGGAGGTAGACTGTGTTATGATCTGTCTGTTGGTGAATTTCCATCTGTCTAATAGAGCCATTTGGGAAGGAGATAACATCATATACTAGAACAGAAAAAAGATTACACCATTGTTCTAGTGTACTTCAGAATGTGAAACTTGCTGTCCCTGAATCTCTTTTTAGTCAATGAACAAAACAAATTTTAATTTGCACAACTGAAACTGTTCCTATATTCATTCTAGGTCTGTCTCTCATTGATTACAGCTGCATAACTTTTTAAGTATTGAAAGTCAAAATGTCTGGGATATTGTGCCTTCTTTTGAGTCAGGAGTTAAAGCTCTAAAACCTCTTTTTGATTCATGTTACTTTCAATTGATAAATCAGTTCATTTTCCCCTGTCTTGCTTCTTAAGTCCTTATCATGCCTAACTCTGTAACTATAGTATTGTAAAAATATTTCTGCACAAACTTTAGGAATAGGTTCCAGTCCTTCAAAAGCAATACATATGCTAAAATTTCAGAGTGCTGTAGGAAATGAGATTTTATAATTTTATTTCATTTTAATTTGTTTCTATGAGTCTGAGCAATGTTAAATTTATCTATCAGCTTCTAGTTATCAGTTTTCAGTTCCTTAGAAGGCTATAATGCCACTGAAATACAGTTCTTAATGTGTATGTAGAATTGTCTTTAAATTTATGCCCTATAAACAGGCACAACCATTTCAGTTCAACAATTGCTTTAATCGGTATTTCAGAATGACAACTTAGAATTATCCTACTAGTTTTGTTATTTCAGCATTTATAGCTTTTGAGATAGATAGCCGTTTGGATGCTATCCCTGTGTAACTTCATTTGAAGGAGAGAGTGAAAGGAGATAAATGCACTACTTGAATCTGTGGTGTTTTCTATCTTACAAATGTCAATATTTCTAGGTCATTACTTAATAACACTGCTAGTTGGAGAATGTCATATGATCTACTTGTGTTCTTGAACATGTTACTACACCACGATTAACTATAAAAGTTCATAGTTTTTATAGTAAAGCAATTTAAAATCTTTATTTTTCAACTAAATAAAACTGTTCCATAAATTCAGAAGTAGAGCCAGAAAGATATTTTTCCATTACATCCTCATGACAACCTTTATACAGCTATCTCATCAGCTTCTCTTGGCAATAAAAGCACAATGTCACAAGGAAACAAGAATACATTGGACTTGTGATACACCTTATCAAAATGTAAGATAAAAATGTAAGGAAATGACAACCTCTAGACAGATCCTTAAAGTAAATATATTTCAGTAATATCTTTAAGTACTGTTATTTGGTGCCTTGTGCCTGACAAAATGAATTGTACTGCAGTTTAAAGATCTATATACATGGCTGCCCTTTGAAAATCCAGCCAACAGAGGAAATCCCTTTTCAGCTAACATGAGAGCTAGTTAAACTGCTGCAGCCAATTCACCTTTAAGACTTGGATCCTTTCCCTCCTACCTTTCTCATTGGTAATGCCCTTTCATGTGATATGTTTAATGATTTTTTTTTAATGCGGTTGGGATTATTAAAAAAATGTTTTTTGTAACGTCTTTAGTCCCAATCACACTCCAAACAAAGTATGGTAAAGAACTGCCGACACTAGTCTAGGAAAAGATATATGATCTTCTGTGGTCAACGGGGAAACATACACATTGAGCTAGTTATCCATACCAAAATGACTGAACACAAATAATTTCTTAAATTTTTCCTTTAGCAAGACTAAGTTAAAAGAAAAGAAGAAAGAAATAGAAATTATAATGGCATTTTTGAAGGGTCTATTGGTATGTGCTAGGAGGTCTTTGAATACCGTTATTGCCTCAAGATCTTAAAAAATGAAGGCACTGCTTCATTTGGTACTCCAGTTCTCCACAAGCAAGAGAGGTTCAGGAGTAGTATAGCATTAATTTAAACAAAATTAAAGGTGGGTCCTAGGTTAGTGGGACAATTATTTCTTTGGGCTATATTTTGGGTTTAGACAATTGAGCTGTAATCTCACTTCTACCTTGTTTACCTTGTGGCCATCAACAGCTGAACTAGTTTCCTAAAGTTCTTTTGCAGCCAGTGGGGAGATGCAGTTACCCTTCTATTTCAGATATCTGATTTAAAATAAAATTAACTTAATTCTGAGAATAGCTGGCTATAAAGAAGTGGGCAAGCAGATGAGGATTAATAATAACTGAGGAATAATGAATATTAAAGAATGAGATTAATTCCTCAGGTCTAGATTTTTTATGAAAAATCCAATTTTGTAAATTTCCAATTCTGTAATATACCAGGTAGTTGTCTTATGGTGAGAAAGACGTTGCAGAACAGCATCTTCCTGACAAACAAATCATTAAACAGTGAAATATGACTGATGGCTACCAAATATGGTCACTGATTTGTTTTTCAGAATACTTTCTTTTCAATCAAAAACAAAGTTACAATCCAGCTACTAAGGTAATTTAGCAAATCGACAGTAATATTTTTTATCCATGTAAAAAGGGGGAAATCATGACTGCCACTCTTTACATCGGTCCTTTTAGATGCATATCTCTTATTGTTGTAAGATCCATGTGATCCATCATACGCTGATGACATATTTCCATTTTTTTTTCCCGTGCACTGCAAAGAAGAATATAGCACTTAATTTCCTTTTCTCATAGAGGGAATAAAGTCCATCTCCATTCTCACTTTCATCCTGATCATCCTATAATTCTCCACTTAGGGCAGTCATATGAAAAATGGGAGAAAACTTTCTATTTTCTCAACAGATAAAAACTTGATTTTGTGTTTACCATGTCCTTGGTCCATGGAAGTAGATCTAAGCATTAATTTATTTAATAAAAGTACATCTCTCTTAATCTTTCCTCCCAACTTCTCTCCTTGACTCTTGTCTCTTCCCCAAAGAAAATCTATTTAAAGCAATTTCATAAATTGGGGGAAAAATCATATTTTGGGATGAAAAAGGTAATAGTTCTTAAACTTATTATTTATCATTTTTTTTTGCCTAGCTTGAAAATAATAGCCTATTTTTTCTATGTATGGTAAAGACTGAAACAATTTATGATTTCATTCTTTATTTGCTGTCAAGTAATTCCGACCCTAATTCTTGACAGTGTAAATTAATTAAAGCAGATAACCATACTAAAGCAGCTATACTGATTCTAACAGATAAACTATCATTTGCAGTGATAGCTTGGATTATCTCTGCTTGGCACTTCTTTGTTCTGTATAAAAGAACAAATTTCTCTCGAACTAACTGGACACTGCAGAAATAAAGCTGTTTCATGCCTCAAACCACAAAATTATTCTATCTCCTCTGAAGAGTGGCTAAATAGAAGATAAAATGTGTTTTTAAATAGTCATTAATAGTATATTTATTTCTGCATTGATGCAATCGCTGAAACGTATGCTATTAGAATGATTTTCAGCAATTGAGCTGGTGTGAATTGTTAGTAAATCAGGCCTGTAATCTTCAAACATACTCCCTAGGCCTTGAATCTAAAACCATCTGGACAGTGTGACAGTGTTCTATTTATTACATACAACTGCTTGGATACTGCCAATGCATAAACAGTAATTAAGCACACAAGCCAACCATGCATGCCAGATTTGCTAGAACTATCCTTTGAGTATCTTGGAGTTTCCATGCCAGTGAGCTTATTGAGGCATTGGCTGGTGATTAAACATTAATGATTTATAGTGCAAGCAGGGTTCATTTACTGCTTACTGAAATATGCTTGACAGTATCATTATGATTTTTAAAAAAAATAATACTGTGAAAGTTATTTTTCCTGACTCATTTTCTACTTTGTTTTCATTAATAATGTGATGCACAATCTCATAGAATAGTTGCTCATACATATGGTTCTCTTGCTGTTGTATACTATGCAGCAAGAAAATAAATGCAGCAGCAATTTGGTAACTGTAAAGTTGCATCATTTTTCCCTTGGTTTTAATAGGCTTTCTAAAAGTGAATTCCAAAAGTCCTGTTCTGCAGATTCATAATATTGGACTGAGATTCTATACAGGTGCAATTTTCCATTGGCATATTGCTCATCCCAGCATCAGGTGGTTTTCCAAAGATATATATTTGGATTCCAACACACTTCTGCAGGGACATAAAGAATTTCTATATGTTGGTAGTGTGTATAGTGGTCATGAGAATAGACTGACATCAACAAGGGACCAAATGTTCAACTGATCAAGAGAAAAAAACATGTACTGCTGGTGGGAGATAAATACCATAATTAAGAAGCTCTCTGTCATTACTCAGTGCCAGGCTCCATTGTCTGATGTATCATTTTTATGTGCACAGCCAAATTTCACTGTGGAGGCAGAAATATTTCTGGTGACCATAGCTATAAGTTTTGAACTGCATTTGTGATGTTTGTTTGGAAACTATATTAGACTAGAAACTCATTCTTGTACAGATTCATTGTTTACACCAGTAAATAACTGCTCATGTAAGTCAGTGTCAAATGTTTTCTCTTTCACTATACCAGTCCTGATATATTAGTATTTCAAATTCCCCTAGAGAGCCAGGAAAGCTAATTTTGAACTTTCACGCCTAATCATGGAAAGTGAGGTATGACTCACTGGCTTGACAACACAAGAGTACTGATCAGGGTTGCCTGGGTTTTTAATCTTTACTTTGGCATCGAACAGATCTTGGACCTCAAATAAATCCCAGAGTCTCCAATTAAGCAACAGAAGTGTGGAGAATTCCTTAATGAATGTTTTGGTAACTTCCGTGGTTGTCTTGAGCACCAAATTGTTTAGTTCCTGTTCCTGATGTATCCGTCTCGGATCTCAGAATCACTGGTATGGAGAGGGTAGTACTCTAAAGATTACAGAATGCAGAGCTGTAGAGGTTTTACCTTCCAGTAACTCCTCATTCACAGTCTGAGTCTAGGGACAGATGCTGTCTTTCCATTTGGATTAGCTCCAAGTTTTATTATCCGTGTAGAGAGTTTATAAGAAAATCTGAAAACCCCAAGTAAGGTGATATGGCAGTCTTCCACAGTGCAGACAGGTCAACAAAAGTTAAGAAACTAAGCTGTACATAGGACTTAACCTGTCAAATAAAACAACATGCAAATAAACAACAGTCTTTCTCAGACATAAGGTCCCAGGTGCAAACTGTGGAAAGATTCCTGAAACGGCTCAGCAGCATCTAGTTCAGAAGATGGAATATACTAGAATACTAGAAACATGGCCCAGATAATTCTCTCTGCTGAGAGACAAGAGAAAATTAGCTGGTAAACAGAACCAAACTAATGCAGTTAAAACCTCTTCCAGGATGCTAGCAAATATTTTCTTACAGTACCTGACTGCTGCTTGAATACCCAAACTCTTGCAGGACTATCTAAGGGAAATTTTATGTTGGACACCATTTCCCCTTTGTAAATATTTTGAAACTCTGTGGTCCCTAATAATACAAAGTTGTTTTATTGTCCCAGAGTAGGAGGTAAAAAGTGATCTTCCCACATTGTCAACTGTTCTTTTAATCAAACTAGTTAAATGTCTTCTTTTTTTCTTTCTTTTTTTTTTTTTTTTGGCCAAAGTTGGATGCCGAAACAATAGCCTCAGAGCTTTTGTTTGTAATTTAATTGAGTAGTATAATTCACTTATTTGAAGATTTATGGAAAATTGTCCATAAACACACATCAACAGAAGTTCTGGCTCCTCCAAGGTTTTATTTGACCTTCATTCCAGGTCTTGGAGGAACTTAGTTTAAAAGGCAGGAGATCACCTGCTTGCTGCAGTTGTGAACTGCAAGTCTTGTGTGCTGACACTGCATCAAAAAGCCATAGCTGATGAGTCAGTCTGTGAAGCACATACTTAACCACAAACACATTTGTCTTAGTTTCTAACAGAAGTTACTTCTCTCACAGTGTCTGGTATGAAGCTATGTTTTGTTCCCAGAAGAGAAACAAAACTGATAACACCTGGCAGTGTTGAACACAGCCAAGGACATATTTTGTTCCTCAGTGAAGCAGTTAGAAGGGATAAGGAGCTGGGAACTGGGAGAGGACAGGACCAGGGCAGCTCACCTAAACTGACCAAAGAGCTATTCCATCCCACATCACATCATGTGATTTTTACAAAGGAGGAATCTCTTTCTCGGAGGGAGGGGCTGCTGGCTGGTTGAGTAGCGGTTGTTGGTCCCTTGCTTTGTGTATTATTTATTGTTTCTTATATATATATATACTTATTATTCTTATATATATATGTACTGGTATTTCTTTTATGCTCTCTGCTTAGTAAATGGCTTTTATCTCAGCCCATGAGTTCTACGGTATTTATTCCTTAATTCTCTCCCCCATCCCACTTGGGAGGGGGGAGGGTGAGCAAACAACTGTGTGGGACTTAGCTGTCTGCTAGGTTGAACCAGGACAACATTGGATGGGAATTGCCAGTTTATTTTCCCCTTCAGGCTTGCAGATAGCCTCTGGCTCGCTATCCATTAGCTACTAGCTACAGGCTATAATGTTGGGTGACTGTCTGCCTGGGATTTACTTTGTCCTCTGTTTTAGTTAATGTGAAGTATTATTTTACCAAGTTTATGCTATTTAAAGATACTTTAAAGTGCTTTTTCTTTTATTTTTTTCCTTTTTTCCACCTGCAATTTATATTATCTTTAAAGAAAAATATTTGCATAAAGCAGAGGTGCAGGATCACCCTGCAAATGAAATTCAATTACACTAATCTCTATTTCACGTGGTTCTCTCCTTTCTACCCACATCATCCTCTGCTAGTGGGCAGTTCAGTAAATATTTTCTCTGCTGGTCAATGAGTCATCCTGGTAGTAAGGATGTAAGTCACAGCCAGAGACAATTGGGAAGTGGATCAGTGTAATAACTTCTTCTCTCTGGGAATCAGGGTTAAATTCTTCACTTGTAGCACAAGTTTAGTGGGCTCACTGTTACCACATCTTCACCCTCCTAAGCTGCCATCACTTGCCTTCTGCAAGGAAAATTAGTCTCTGAAAGATGAATTCTGTTTGATAAGTGCCTGCCTTCACAGTGCCCTGAGCTGACAGATTCATAGCACTGAATTATGAGCACAAAGTTGAAATAATAATATCTCAGATATTCTTTTCCTTTTAACATGGAAGCCTCAATGTGTGTATAAGATAAGATCACAGAATCACAGAATGGTTGAGGTTGGAGGAAACCTCTGTTGGTCATCTAGTCTGACCCTCCTGTTCAAGTAGGGACACCTAGAGTGGGTTGTCCAGGACCACGTCCAGATGACTTTTGGATATGTCCAACAAGCGAGATTCCTCCTGGGAAGTTAATATTAGATATTCACAATATAGTAAAAGAGAAGATATTAATAAGATAGGCATAGGTAGAGTCTCCTCTGGAGGTCAGCTGGTCCAACCACCTGCTGAAAGCAGGAGAGATATTTATGTTACTAATGGTTTATGCAAGGTAGATAACTGTCTTTTCACTGCAGTCTAAGGTGATATTAATGCTTTTTATCAAGACATTTATATTAACATTACTGATGTCTAGTAGGAAACTAGACAGTATCTCTGACTGCCTTAAGATATTACTCTCAGCACCTCCTTCTCTCCAGTCCCTCTAATTTATGATTTCTTGAAGATGTCCATATCATTAACAGTAGTCCTTAACCTCACAAAAGTGCGTATTTTTTCCTCTGTAGATCATTTAACAGTAGCATCTAGTGTCTTACGCATCCCTTGCAGACACAAACTTCGCAGTAATCTCTCTGTGAAGGACTTTATCACATCTTTCTCTAGGAAGGGTGGTTTATCATCCTAATATAAACTGGTTTCTTTTCCCACAGTATAGTTTGAGGAAAAATATATCTCAATACTTTTGTGATGTTTTGATCCAATCCTTTCACTGTATTTCTTTGCCACAGCATAAATAATTTAAGACTATTAATATTAAAAATATGAGCATTAGGGTGTTTGAGCATTCAGCTTCATCAGTTGAGCATCTGTGAGCACCAACAGAAATGATAAAAACTCCCATAATTAGGATGACTCCCCTTCTGCAAGGGCAACTTTTTTTTTCTTTTTTTTTACCTTTCAGATGATCAACATTCTTGATTGATGAAAAGTTGAATGAATACAGTACATTTTCCAGAGAAATGTTAAGCAGTGCAGCACTTAATTAAAGCCTGCTTTCAGTGCAGAATTCAGCTTAAAATAAAATAAAAATCTTTTAGTAAATTTTACCTAAATTATGAGAAAAATATGTTTTATGTTATCCTAAGCCTACACTGAGTTGCTCAGTTCAGATAAAGTTAATAGATATGTCTTTATGTTTGAGAGTGCATGCTAAGGTAATCTATTTCGAAAAACCTCCTTCAGTGTTAGCATGAATAACATGCTGCAGTTTTTTTAAGGTAGAAGCTTTACAAGACAATTCTGGAAGTATTAACCCAGAGTCAGTGGCCTGTTGGTAAAGGAAGACTCAAATGTCTAAAGATTTTGATTCAATATTATCAGGAGGATGTTGAACAAGATCTCCAGAGCTGTGTGAGAAAACCAGACAAATACTTGCTGAGTAATGAAGGAGACAGGTTAGGTGGAAAATGACTTCAAAAATCATTGATGCTTACATTATAACATGGTACTGTTTGAAGACTGAGGAACCAGGCCAACGTTTGTGTATGTGCTGGAACCAGCAACAACTGAGATAAGGTTTTGTACTACTGACACCTTTGCAAGGGCTAAATGGGTGTCTAAACTTGAGATATCTTTCCTGATGGCTTCTTCATATTCCCTCAAATTCTTGTCATTTGGAATAAAACCCTGTATGTCTGATCTTAAAATAGAGTCACTTGAATGTTGATGGTGCACTGAAAACCAAAATAATTGTAATTTCTTTAAACTTAATCTATTACTAATATATAAAAGATGGACCTAAAACACATTTCAGAATATACAGCATACTCCAAAGAGCTGCAGTGAAGGCTACTTTCTATGCTCAAATTTTTATTATTTAAGCAGGATTTTAAAATATGTATTTTGTATAACCTATATACAGGTTGCACAGAACAGAAGTCGTTCATCTTGGACATAATAGTTCAAAGTATGCAGAAAGATCATATTAATTCTGAATATCTAGCTGTTAGCTGTGTTCCCATATGCATTGTTATAGTTGTGATAGTAACAAACTAAAAACTTCAGCAAAGAACTCTAGACCAACAATGGCTGTGTTCCTGAACCTGGGAAATACCTAGGACATACAAAGCGTCCGAATGAGGCGTGGAAGATCACTCAAACAAAGAAAGTGAAAGATTGACACAAGAGGTGAACTACTGAAGTGGTCATTTTAATATATCTCCAGAAGAGATTGACTTTGAATGGCTGAAGCTTTACTCTTTTTTTTTTTTTTTTTTAAATTTTCCCTGTTTTTTATTCATTTTTAAGTTCTTTTTCTGTTTGTTTTTTGTTTTGACTTTCCTTGTTTATCTCTTGTTCATTCTGCTGTTTGTCAATATTCTGAATGATTTTCTTGATTAAAAAATAAGAAATTTATCAAGAATTCTTGATAAAAATAAAAGGTAAAAACCCCTCCATTTCTTGCAATGCAATCTTCTAACTAAATGATGGATTAGATTCAGTGGATTTGTAGAAGGCATACTCACTAATAACTATCTTCTTCCAATATTTCTCAAGTTTATTATACTCTTTCCTTACACTTAATTCCATTGATAATAGTGAAGATGTTATTGAATTTTTTCTTGGTTGCATCAAGTATCTTGTCTTTTGCTCATTCTATTTTAAAAACACTAAAAAAAGTCATTAGACCCAATAAAAAAATCTGCATAAAGGAAAACATGCACACACATAGGAAAAAAAAAAAGAAAAAACACCTAGAAATCACTGTTAAAAATAGACAGCTCCAAAATCTACAAATTCTCTAAGTAAAGATCATCAATTATCTTTACTTGGCAAATGAAAGGCAATAACAGTAAAACGCATATCAGCACCAACTGTGATGCGAGATTTAAGGCTCTAAAACTTCATTAAAATCAGACTGGTAATGATGTACCATATGCACTGGATTGCATTTGCCTGAGGATCTCCAACCTGTGGCTCATTTCTTCTGTCACACCATCTCTTTATACGAATGACTCAGAGTGCTTTGTTGAAGTGCTCAGGGGCTGACAAGCAGGGTAGGTGTTTCAGAAATAATCATTTGCTTCATTATACCCTGGTGGATTATAGACATTTTCTGTTTATAGGAGAATCTCAGGCTTTCATTTCTAAAATTAACTGAAGACATGAAACAAGGCTGTTAAACAAGTATTCTGAAAACTTATGCTTTCTGAATAGGCAACTGATTTTTTTACAGGAGGTAAAAGGGATTTTTTTTAATAGCCTTTTGCAGAAATAACTGATAATGAATTTGGATAGTACATTTCAGAGGCATTACAGAAATATTTTAACCAGGTAAGATAGATGAGTAGACATCATAGGTGAGGGGCTGCATGTTTCATTACCAGCTCTTGAGCAATTTAGTCCCCATGTGCTTATTTTATTATTCTGGTACTTTAGTCAATCATTGGTAGTTCACCTTTACAAATTATTCAGGACCTTTTCCTTTTTCTGTACTCTCACATATAGCTCCTATTAATGATACAGCAAGCTACAGCTATATGTAGAAAGTAAAACAAGTGCTTTTATATGAACCTTCAGCTTACTGTGATTAAAGATAAAAGAAAGCCAATGCCAAAGCAACATTAAACTAAATTCTCTGTAAGTCAAAAAGATGAAAAGTTGGTGGTACCTGAGAAATATTAATTAAGCTGAAATTCATTTCATACATGGTCATAACCTAGACCATGTATGTCCAACCTGTGGGCTGCATGCAGCCCTGAACAGCTAGTAATACAGCTCCACAAGCTCATAAAGTGTTAACATTGTTATGTGACTTCTAGCGACACATTTCATGAGTTGATTGCATGCAGCTCAAGCGCAGACTGTGTAGGTGATAATGGAACACTGTGGAGGGCGCAGTGCAGTGCTAACTCAGCCTCTCACACCCACCACACACACTCAATCAAATTGAAACAGAATCGCAGAATCACAGAACTGCAAGGGTTGGAAGAGATTCTCTTCAAGAGATCATTGAATCCAACCTCCCTGCCAAGGCAGGTTCCGTACAGCAGGTCACAGAGGTAGGCATCCAGACAGGTCTTGAATATCTCCAGAGAAGGAGACTCCAGAGCCTCTCTGGGCAGCCTGTTCCAGTGCTCCGTCATCCTCACTGTAAAGAAGTTGTTGCGCACATTTGTATTGAACTTCCTATGTTCCAGTTTTTGGCCATTTCCCCTTGTCCGATCACTGTATGCCACTGAGAAGAGCCTGGCCCCATCCATTTTCTTCCTCTTCTTCAGAAATTTGTAAACGTTGATAAGATCTCCTCTCGGTCTTCTCTTCTCCCGGCTGAACATACCCAGTTCACTCAGCCTTTCCTCATAATGGAGACACTCCAGGCCCTTTTATCATCTTTGTCGCCCTGCCACTTGGTGAGTAAAACACAGTGATTACCGATAATAATATTTCAATCTACCAACAAATGTGTGTGCCTGTGAAGACACACAGTTTTTGTTATTAAGCAGACCTGTAACTTTTCTAATTTAATTATTAAACCTAAGCTTGTGTTTTTTTCATAAAATACTTTAATAAAGTAATAAGTTAAAATGTTCATTAGTTTCAAAAAAGCAATATCCCATTCATTTTATGTTTTGTTGCCCTCTTTTTTTTTGTTTTAATAAAATATATATAAAGTAAACTTTATTACTTATATACGCTAACTACATTGTATATTATATAGATTATATAGATTATATATTTTATATTTTTTTATATATATGATGTGTTATATGTGGCCCAAGACATTTCCCCTTTACTCAATGCAGCCCAGGCAAGCCAAAAGGCTAGACACCCATGCCCTAGACATTAAACTTCTAAACATCCATGGAAACACCTCTAAACACTGACACTTAGTGGAGATGTCCAGGTTCTCACAGGGGCCAGTCTAGTGGGGATTCTTAGCCTGTGTTCAGCATGCTCAGCAGCCACAACCATTTTCATTCAGAAATACAGGCAAAAGAAAACACTAATGATTCCTGTGTTGGTTGGTTCATTTCTTTGATATCAACAAAAGAAACCTGCTGACTGAACTATTTACCCAGAACAGGAAAGCAGGAAAGCTTGTGCTTAATTCAATTTTCTGAACAAAAAAGTGCTTTAGTCACTTGCCTTAAAGGGAAGCCTGGGAAGGGCTCATATTACTGGCCTTGTACTGAAGAAAGAGGAAAGAAATGTGACCATATCCTAACAGTTTACAGACTCAGGGAATTATAGAACATTATTGGATATAAAACCATCCATAAGACCATATTTCCTTTTTCTTGTAATTAAACAATTAGTGAATTCACTTTGTTGTTGCAGAAGTGTTTTCCTGTGTTTCAGAGTATTTTGAATATAAAAAAATGATTTAAGTATGTTTTTCACAAGCTTTTTTTCAGGTTGTCTGTGGTACCATTTCAACAAATAAAATCCAATCTTTTATGAAAAAAATCTTTTTTTGGATTAATTTTTTGAAGCTTTATTGATCACTTGGCGTAAAAGAGACACCATATATGAATAATAATAACTCAATGTATAGTGTAGTGTGACTGCTGTCTGAAGACATACTGTGAACTGAACAACCACTGATAAAGAAAATTTTATATGGCAGCATAATAATAAAGAATCATTGCAGACTTGGGACTACTTATTCTCCAGTCATAGTTTTCTATCTTCTAGAAAAAAAAAATACTAGAAGGAAATTATTATAAATTAATATCTTTCTCCTTCTGAAATAATTTTTTTAGGCCTTTGAGTAGTTTTGTAGTACATAAATTACTACATTTCTGCATCAGTTAATTGTTTAGAAAAAATAATGAAGGAGTACATAGCATCTGTATTGTATTAAGAACTCTATGTAAAGAATGTCTTTTGCATTTGACTCAGTCTAGTTAAAAGTGAATGAGCTGGTCAAGGAAAGAAAAAAGTATATTTCAACTGTATTTGCAACACTTAGAGAATGATGAAATAAAACAAGTTCTATATATGAAAAACTATTTTTTATCATAATCTATATCTGTTTTGTGGTTGCTGCCACGCAGTCTAGCACTATGCAGCTGGCTAGAAATCCAGTCAATTAGGAATCTTAGCTATCAAAGTATACTGGAGCTCAGACCAATATTCTGAGTACAACTAGCTTGAATATTGCTAGAATACATTTCTGTATTTTGTTGTGGTTAAACCCAGGCAGCCAGCTCAGAACCACACAGTCACTCACTCAAAGATGGGACTAAGGAAAATGTTGGAAAGGTAAAAGTGCAAAAAGTCATGGCTTGAGATAAAGACAATCTGGGAGGTAAAGAAAAAGTCACATAAACAAGCAAAAATCTGAATAGTAAGAAACGACTGCAGTTGTAAATATAGATTAACATTTGCATAGTATAAGGTTAAGTGTTCATGTATTTGATTTGAGAGGGACCATCATCCTCAGTGATGCCACTTGAGTTCCCTGGATTAAGCACATGTAAATTGATGACTGCATATTTTCCATATACAATCATGATTATAGGATTGTTTCATATCTTTTAGAAAGTAAAATAGGTGTAATCCATTTCCTAGTATATTGAAAGCCAAAAAAGACAGTATCCAGATTTGTTTCATGCTCCATCTTTATCCAATGCTGTGTTTTATTAAACTTTTGCACTTTTCCTTTGAAATGTAGACTTTAATATTGAGTCATGTGAAGTCAAGAACAATTTTTAGTTCTGTTTTAATCAAGATGATTTGGTAGTCTTACGAGACTACAGCTTCCCATTTGCTTTGTTCTATCTTCCCAACTAATAAATAAAATAAAACAGCTTTATCATATTTTACTATATTTTTCCTTCCAGAGTTGCTTCCTCAATCCTAGTGCTCTAGTGTTTTTTTTTTTTTTTTTCCTACTTGAGATAGGTTGTTTTAACAGCTGGACATGGAGTTTGGTCCAGAGTAGCAATTATTTAATTTCCAGAGCTTGATGTATGAGCAACTGCCAGCCAGTATCATATAAAGCTGCACCTCTGAGAAGATTAGTAAAAATCTTATGTATCACATTACTTCTAACTGAAAAAAAAATAAACAAAATACTTAAAATGAGAAAGAAGAGTCAATTTTTAGGTAAGTACATTCATATTTGGTCTTCCTTTTCTTAATGACTTTAATAGGATTGCCTAGTTATACAGAAACATAATCCTTCTAAAAATGTTATTTCCTTAATAACATTGTTCAGTTTCTAATGGACAGCATCATTACACTTCTTCTATATGGATTAAAAGCCCTGGGAATTTAAATTTGCATTGTATACATATAATAGGTTAGATGACAGCATCTTAAGTAGAAAATTACTGGAGGCAAATTTTAACAGCTTATCAAGGCACAGTTTCCATTGCTTATAGTATATACATCATTTAACAAGTGTGTATGAGGTATTCGTTAATTCTTCTATTAATTGATTGATTAACTTTCAAATATAGGATCCATTTCTGGCTGAGTGCAGCTCCACACTATGAAAGTATTGATCCCATGGCTAAAACAATTTTGCTTGAAGCAAATAATCTTGAAATGGAATCATTGCTTTTTTTCATCTGACAGTAATTTATATTCTCAGGGAAAAAATAAATTAACTCACATATCCGCTGTAACCAAGTATTTTATTTTTCTCTGATGCATTTCAAAAGCTAAAGAAGCTTAATGACTGCATAGGTAATCAAAGAACATTACTTTGGTGTCACAAGACAATCTTGCAAAACATTGCTGAAGTATTAAGAATTATTATTAAAATAGCTAAGTTAATATTGTTGAGGATATATCATTAAATAAATCGGTAGTATTTTAAAAATAAACCACACTTCACTAAAAAGTCATCTGCTAACTTTCAATATGTATTTCAATATACATTTGAGATTGGGAAGATGATTCATCTGGGTTACCATGTGGTAGTATCTTTCCTGGGAGAAGCTCTGCCTAACAAAAACACTGGGTTTTTCAACATATATATCATGTTGACAGTAAACAATACAGATTGTCTCAAGTTGAAAAATTGACTTCCAGATCTAGGCCTGCATCTCACTAGTTTTGGAAAAATCATATTGCTAATTTAGTTCCTCCGTATAAACAGAAGAGCAATTTCGATATCAAAAACAGTTTATATTAAATTACCGAAGTATGAAGCTGTTGAGTTTCATCATTTTTGTTCATTCACAAGTATAAAAATCAAGTATAAAATCAACAACCAATGTCTCTGTGAGCTAATGTTACTTCAAATCACTGATGCTGATACATTGTCTCATGTGGCATATTATTTTGTCTTGAGGACAACACAAAACATGTGGGAGAATTTCTGTATAACAACGGACGTGTGAGCAATCCAGCAACTGTGGACAATGTACAAATCTAAGCAGAGATGATTGGTATGAATACAATGCTGGGGTGCGTGTGAAGATAAAGTCCAGTTCCGAGGTACGTGTCGAAGACAAGGTCAGAAGACAGCCAAAACAACAAGAACTTCCTGAGAAAAGAACGACTCCCGTGTGAACACAAGAACTGTTTTCTTAATAACATTTCATTTCCCAACAGCTGTCAATAACCAATTAGAATTAGACTACTAACGTGTGTTTTACTGTCTTTAACCAATCACTAATAGCCGTGTGTCTCTGGCAAGATAGCAAATAGTTATAAAAGAATCTGTGTGAGCTCAATAAATTGGCATTCACTTGATCATATTGATCGTATAGTGTTTGTTCGAGCCTTCGCGTCGCAATAAAAACAGAACATCTTTTCTCTAGGATATGAAAGATAGACTTACACTGTGTCACCAATCCAAAAAAAAAAAGATAATTTGGTGAGCTGAAGGAAAATATATTTACCTAGTAAATTTGGTTTCAGAGACAGAATAAATTGGAAATACGTTTCTTTAATGCTATATACTTTAAAATGAAGCACCAGAGAATACATGTGCTGAAACAATCGGATGTCAAGAGGATAAAAACTGCTCCCACAGTCTGATTCCTGATACAAATGGAATATGTCTCAGTACACAGAATCCTCTGTTTCACAGTACAGTTTTTTTTCTAACATTAATTATTTTCATTGTTCTCTCTCAATACTAAAATAGCAGAAGAGATTACAAAGTTCTGTACTATTTCTAGTTGGATTTTTTTTTTTTTTTAGCTTTGCCCCTAGGCATTGAATTGGTATTTCAATTGTCTTTTCTTTGCTAGACCAATTAATTAGAACCCACTTATTTTCTTTCCCACCAGTAGTTATTAATCAAGTTATAAACCATTCTTCTAGATAAAGTAAGTAGGCTGGGTTCTTTAAAGCTTTCTATGATAAGACATTCTCTCCAGCCCTTGAAAGGAAAAGACATGAAATGAAGCTGCTCTCTTGGAACCGCCTCATCAGTTGGTCTGCATCCTCAGCCTCTTCTCTGATGAAGTAGAAAATAACTTTATATTTTGGTCTACCTAGCTTATAAAAGTGTTTCCAATTCTCAATCACTAAGACGTATTTACAGTTCTTGCATGTATCAAAGGTTGAGTGAGTCATGGATAGCTTTAGTGTAGCAGAAACATGGCAACAGATGCGGCAGCTGTCTTCATCTAAACAAAGGTCAGCCAATCTTTACTAGATTTTTGAATTATGTAATCACCATACAGTTAAACAACAGAACAGCAAAAACTGATATTTACCCAGGCATTAATTTCCACCTTGTTGTAACATCTGGAATCAGTTTAACACAGTAAAAGTAAAGAGGCTTAGGCAGGCAATTTCTTAGAAAAGCCACAAATATTATTCTTGGAGAATAAAAGCAAAAAGATAAATGATTACAACTATCCTGTTGATGTGCTTATCATGTCGCCAGTGCAGCACAAACCTCTCAGTTTTCTCCTCTCTCTGAAACAAATTCGGGCATACCTCCTTTTTTTGGCTCAGCATTCACTGTACACTTGATTAGATAATATAAGCAAGTGCATCTAATATGCTTTTGAAAAGATTGATATGCAGTATTCTTAATAATGTTTCACCCTATTGCAAGCACCTGTACACAGCATATAAGAAATGAGATTTTTAGAGAATAATTTTCCTACCTTCAGTTTTTTCATGCACTCCTCCAAAAATTCACCAAAATATTGGTTAGTACATATGCAAGTAAAAGATTGTCAGGAAAAAATGATTTAGTAATATTTTACTGCTTAAATTTTCTTTAAAAAAAAAAAAAGAACAAAACTTTCTTAACAAATTCATTGAGCATAGTAATTTTTAATTAATTAAACTAGGTACCTTTTCCTTCCTTTCCCAATGCACACCATACACTTTCATAAATGTTGTTAAAAGCTCTACTGTTTATTTGTGAGTAGATTGTCTCTAAATGGGACTACGGCGTTCTTCATAGAAATGATAAGTTTGATTTTCTGGTCATTTCCATCTAGATAGATGCAAGAAATAACATAGAGAATGAAATCAACATGGAGAATTAAAATGGTTCATTTATCATTAAAACAAGATTCATTGTATACCATTCCATCCTTTGGAAGAATTCACACATTGGCTTTCATTGTACAAAATTATCTGAACACTGTACAGTGAACTAACTAAACAGCCCACATAGACACCCACAAGCAAGATTAATAATATCTCCCCTAACTTTCCCGTTTTTCTTGTCTGAGAGAATCTAAAAGCATTTCTAGATATCGTCACTGCTGCTTTGAGAGCCTCACGCAAATAACTCATTCTGAGAGGGTAGGGAGGCAGATCCAGACTTACTTGCTACATTTGATGTTGCTAGAGTTCTGTATTTTTCCATGAGCATAGATGTCTTGCCATCAGGTATATACCTCCCTCTGCCTGCTCCAACCTCCCAATTCCTGCACAGCCCTTAAGTAAACACAATGTGGGTCTGAAGAAGACAACAGTGTGGTTCCTACATCTGACAGGTTTTCACTGCAAGTACAGCTGAAACAGTTGAAGCACAGGTAAGGGGCCTAGTGAACTTGTGATAACCAAATCTATCAACTTCATATTGTGTTAGTAAAAGTCATGTTGTTGGCCAAAACAGAAGCCACACTACTTAACACACAAACATAAGGGTGTTCATGTGGGCATCACTAAGTATACCCTGGTGAAGTAGACATCAGACCTTTGGCTGATTACAGAACTAACAAGATGCAGACTTTATGAAAAGACTAAAGGCCAAACTAAAGTTAGAATGTAATTTCTGCATGACTCCTGGTTTAATCATTTTTATTTTATACCCATCTATTATTATTATTACATATCTGTGCAGCTTTAAGCTGTCATAATGTTTATGTTTTGATCTAATTTCTATGTGCTTACCTGGGATGATTGAATTCATTGCCTTTTTCAAAGCAAAATGTATAGATGCAGATGATGCTCAGATTAAAATCTAAGATTCAACTTCATTGCTCTGCAGAAAACTGATTTAAAAAGTCCTCTCATTAAGGAGCAGAAGTACCAGTTGTGGAGGGGAAGCAGCAGTTTGGAGAGATCTTGGATGGAGATACTATGTCAAATGCCACCAAGGCATGTCAGAGGCAATCGAGACGAGTGAGGAAAGAAGCTCTAAATTAGAGATACGAATGTTCCCAACTACATGGTACAGATCTCTTAGATAGCAAAAATTAGTGTGTCCTAAGCTGCAATAGTTCATGCTGATCTCAGTATTCATTTGTTTTGTTGGTTACTGTACTGTACAGAATTGAAAGGAAAGCGATCCTGCTCCTGAAGACTTAATAATGTGCTTACTTGTGAGTTCATGAGAAGTCTATGATTCTAGACTCCACAGATGAGATGACAATTTTAAATCAGCTATTCTTCCATATAAAAAAGGTTTATTCAATTCAGTAAACCAAACCAAAACAAAACAATGAAAGGCTCTGAGGTATATTCTAAGGTGCATTAAAATATTAATATATTCTAGGGTGCATTAAAAAGAGTATTGCCAGCAGGTCGAGGGAGGTGATCCTTCCCCTCTACTCTGCCCTGGTCAGGCCTCAGCTGGAGTACTGCATCCAGTTCTGGGCTCCCCTGTATAAGAAAGACAGGGACCTCCTAGAAAGAGTCCAGCGGAGGGCCACAAAGATGATAAAGGGCCTGGAGCATCTCCCCTATGAGGAGAGGCTCAGTAAGCTGGGTCTGTTCAGCCTGGAGAAGAGAAGGCTGAGAGGGGACCTGATACATGTTTATAAGTATCTTAGTTGTGGGAGGCAAATGGAGGTGGGGAACCTCTTTTTGGTGGTCAGTGGGGACAGGACAAGGGGCAACGGCCTTAAGCTGGAGCACAGGAAGTTCCGCACCAACATGCGGAAGAACTTCTTCACGGTGCGGGTGACGGAGCACTGGAACAGGCTGCCCAGGGAGGTTGTGGAGTCTCCTTCCCTGGAGATATTCAAGACCCGCCTGGATGCCTACCTGTGCAACCTGCTATAGGGAACCTGCTCTGGCAGGGGGGTTGGACTCGATGATCTCTTGAGGTCCCTTCCAACCCCTGCAATTCTGTGATTCTGTGATTCTGTGATATGGAAAAGGAGCTAGCTGCCTAGTGCAACATGCCAAGAGTCAAAAATAATCCTGGTTTTTGGTATTTTCTTTGTCAGGGAAATAAAAATGCATAGTACACAGTGCTGCAATGACTGATTGTTAATGAAGAATGTTCTCCAGGAAACTGTAGTTGACATCCTCTGCCTTTCCACGTGCATCCAAAAGCGTACCCATCCTTCATGGATCTTCACAGTCATTTCTCTTCTCTTTCTGTTCGAATTTTACTCCTTTTGCCTTTCCATGGTAGCAGAAGTCAGACTCTAGACCCTTATCCCAGGGAAGGTAGAATTAGTCCATCTGAGAAGTCTCAGGCCAACCTTGTGAAATTTGTATGTTGTATTCAAAATGAAAACACCATGTCTCTTGTTTTCTCAGATGTTACAATTGTATTTTCTCATCTGAGCATAAGAAATATTTTCTTGAAATTCCTTGAAAAATGAGCAAACAAAATTGTCAGAAAAGCTAGTCAAACTGTGAATGTCCAAGAGTAATTTGCTTTTCTAACATTGTCTGATAACATAATTTAGCTTATAGTAGAGAATAGCTTGTTGCATTTTACTGAAGCAAGTATTTAGATTAAGAGGAGGATGGAATGGCGTCTATGGATCTATACAGGGTCTATCCAGTAGGCTAGATACAATTTGAGCATCAACAAACTGGGTTCTAGGGGATATACATTGATAATCAGCTAACATCAAGCACAGATGCTGAAACAAAGAACCACACTTTGCAGTATGTGTGATATCATGCGTCTGTGGTGAAACAGCACAAGGAAATTTGTATTGTGAGCGCATGAGTTCATACACACACCAAATACAGTTCATGGTTAAGCACTTTGTCCAGGTTCGTCTAAGGGAGAGAGAATCAGCTTATAAAGAACACACTGCTATGTACTATGCTCTCATATTTCCGGAGTTAAGTTACTGTTCTAATTCAGTGATATCTCACTTCTTATTCAGAAATACTGGCAAAAAGTTGCTGCAAGCATGAGACTTAACAGTTCATAATGACTGACAAGTTCCAGCTGGAACACTGGAAAAAGATACAAAAGCATAAACATAATAAGCCCTAAGTAAAGAAATAGCTTCTCTTTATAAAGAGGGAGTGGGTGAGGTGGTTAGTGCTTTGGAAATGAAATGATACAGGCAATGTAAAATAGTATTTTATGATATTTGTATTTTCATTTTCATTACAAGACAGAATAGGCAATAAACATACCTGTATGAATAAGCTATTTGTTCACTAGGTACAAAATGTAAACTTTGATTTTTGAAGGAAAAGTAATATACATTTCCATCAAGGGCAACTTCCACAGAAATTAGTCCTTTAAGTCTGTATCTTTTCCTTAGTAAATGTAACTTCACCTTTATTTCTGTGGTATTTTTTCATGAAAAGCCATTTCTTATATTTACAGTCCTTTGCAAACAAAAGAGCTTTCAGCTCTTATAAATCTGATGACTGCTTTTATCCTCTTCATCCAGATTTTTCTGAAGGAAGTTAATAGAGGTCATCTAGATAAATGATTACCCTGCAGAATTGGAGGACCTTTTGATCAGTAAATAAAACTGCAGAGAGAGATGTTATGGGGGAATTCTATCTAGATTATGGAGTTGTATTGTGAGGACACATCCTACGTGTCTCAGGCTTGAGCCATAGCTCTTCTACAAGCTTTGAGTAAAAACAGTGCATAGATGAACTATGCAAAGAGCTTGTCATAGCACATAATTGCTGCAACATAGATAAACATCATACAACATGCAATTTGTTTGTAGTTATTTGTTGTATTATTTGTGGTAGTAAATAGAAACTGAAACTCCACTGTACTAAACTCTAGACAAACAAAAAACAAAGACTAGTCTTTGCTTTGAAGACCTAATAAAGATTTTTGATCCTTCCTATTTCATATTTAATTTTATTATAATGAAGAATTCTATTTTAAATTGAGTGATGACAAAAGAAGCTATGGGCATTTTTGGGAAATATTTTTAGAAAAGGATTTAGAAAATTAGTTACATGTAATTTGAAAGATGATATAGTCTCTTTCTCTACACATCTAATTCATTTACAAACTTCAGTAATTGCATATAAAACTTGTTGCTTTGTTGATTATCATATTGCTATACTTAGTTTGCTACAAGTGGCTCTACTTTCATTGCAGGACTAAGCATAAGATAAAAGTGAAGACCTTTCACTGACTAGCTGTCATGTCCTAATCAATATAAAAAATTTACCATCTCCATAAAGTTGTTTGGTAGTGAGAGTCATTTTTATTCATTAGTAAGCTTTCAAAGCCTGACCAATCTTACTTTCTTCGTAAGCATCAAAATGGTCCTACAGATCTTTTCTGGGGAAGTACATAGGCTAACACCATGATCCTTCATGCTATATAGTCTTATTGGCCTTTGATACCTGTGCTTGCATTTGAGATTGACTTCACTACATCTGTGGATACACTCTGAAAAGGAGTGTATCCATTTTAGACTAATAACTTTTTGAGACTCCATATACTCTGCATCTGTACATCTGTACAACAATAAAACTGAAAAAGAAAATGAAAGGAGATGCCACAAATGTGTAGTAAATTACAACAATGGAGCGTCCAGAAGTATTTTTTCAAGGCCAAAGAATGAAAAAAACATCAATAGTCAACAATTCGTAGTTCTTCATGAATGTCTTCGTTACTTCTACAAGCCAGCACACAAAGATTCATTCTTGTTTGCCTCATGTTTTCCTTTGCTGTGTTCTGTGTACTCTCTATGAACAGGGAGAAATCTGGATAATTCACTCAGCAGAAAGCCCCTGTGTGATTTGTATTTGAACCATAGTTTTGCTACAAAATCTGTGTAAAAACAGTGCATAGATGAAATACTCCAGGAGCACGTAATAGATTGATCTGAAACTATGAGAGCCATCTCATTCCTTTTAGCTAAAAAGAGATCTTCCAGCTTCCTTCAAAACATGAATGCATATCACTCCTCGTTCCTTTGCCTTAATATTACCAAGTTCTGTTTCAAAAGCAAGATATTCAGAGTACGCTGGTCAGCAAAAAACCTCTAAAAAGTCACCAAAGATCACCATTTTGGGTAGTGAAATGTAAAAAATGTTCATACTACATACAAGTGGCAGAAAAAGAGCAGAGGAGTAGATAACCTAAAACAAAATCATACATTAATTGCAAAATACTTAGGTGTGGTCACTAATTATGGTTATAGGTGTTAGGGCTCCACTAACTCAGGGGTCTTAAGAGGGAACAAACATTAATTTCCACCTGTTCAGACATAAATAGTCTCAATCAAGAGCCCAAAATGTTTCAGAAACTATGAAGAATGTTTTATAATAGCTAGTTCTGATGAAATTTCATTCATTTTGAATGTACAACTTATTACAGCTATGTGCTATGTCCTAAATATGTATCTTCTGTACAGGATGTTTAGATGTTTAGAATTAAGCATCTACCATAAAATTTAAAGACAAATTTGATTAAAAAAAAAATTGATTCAGTCAAAAAACTATCATCCTAAAAGAAGTCCAGAAACACTTTAGTCAATATGAAATGTGGCATGGAAAATACTAAGGGTAGTATCACAAAGGCAGAAGAGAGATTACACAAAGTTTTCTACAGGCAGTTTGGACCAATCTCCAGTATATATAATTTGATGGGATTGAAATAAAAATGTCCAAAAACTAAAAAAAAATGTTGCTATTTGGAGTTACATTAATAAAATGCAATCATGTTATATTTCTTTAGCTTTCTTCAAAACTAGTAATTTACTATATTAAGTATGAGATGTGGAAAAGAAAAAGAAATTTCATTACTTGAATGGCCAGGTTTGTAGTCATCAAAATTTATTCATATTCAGGTTTTGCTGCTATCTGGCTATAGGTATAAGATGATGTCAATGGTATTCTCATATCTATGGACAACCTCAAAATAATTCTATGGTTAAGAGAAGACAATGGTGAGAAAGGCCAAATGAAAGTCCAAATCTGTAGATACTTTCACATGCAACATCACTGACAGATATGAACTGTAAATGGGGATGGAAAAATATGTTATCAAGATATGTGAAATTTTGTGCAACATGCAAACTGCATATGTGAAACTCTTGCTTCTCTTGGACTTCAACATAATTAGAACAGTGTTATACCATTACAAAAATATTTTTCTCCATTTGGGAAATGTATATCCAGATGATCTGGATTGGAACAGGGAGAAAATGAAGCTTTGGTTAATCAGAAAGAGATGTGCTTCTTCTGGACAGGTGTATCGATTTACTGGAAGAAGGTTTACTGAAATCCGGACTTGTAGAACCATCGTTATCTACAAGAAGAATTTCAGTTGCCATTCCAGAATAGGCATACAAGAATATGTTGTACTATAAGCATAGGCCCTTGTGAGGATAAATATATCCAGCAGCTAAATTGACCGTTACAGAGAGCCTAACATTCTTCAGAGAGCTGAGCTGGCTGGGTGTGATTAAAATAAATATATACTTGAATGAAAAGTTGAAATAATCTGCATTATTTGAGGGAGGAGTGTTCCGAATATTTTTCTTGTTGGATAGTCACAGTCGTAGCAGGAATTATGCATTTTGTTTTATTTTATTTTGTGGAAAAGATGTGAAAAAATTCAGATCTGTGCCATTGATTCATTTACTTGCAATGAAACACAAGCTAGTGCAATGGGGTAAAACATACCTTAAATTGCTCATTTTTATTCTTTTAAAAAGCACACAAGATGGACAGTAACATTGAACTCATATTCAGATATTTATGTTTGGTAATAGTATGAAAACATGAATGTACTCATTAAAATTTCTCGTGTTTAGTTATCTTCTGTTCTTTTTCTTGCAGTATTGATATGTGAAATAAATATATAAAAAATATAATATGGAATGACAGAACATTGTATTATCATAATTCATTCCACTAATTATTTTGCTTCTTTTTCTATATTCCAAATATTTTTTAACTTTGTAATTAATAGGTATTGTAATCTTTCTATAAATCATTGAAATTCAGTCGAAATACGTTATATGTAATCTTTAACACTTTAGTGTATATTTTCAGTATAAATATCATGCATTTCAGAGCTTCCAAATTTTGTTAAATTTACATTTATAATAAAATACTAAATTTCTTAATTTTATATCTTCAGAAACTATGCCAGTGTTCTCTGAGAAGACAAAAATTCACATATTCACATAAGCAAATTCAAAAATTCACATAAGTTTAATTTAGATCCTCAAACAAGCACTTTAAATATCTTCAATTTATACTAAATTTCCATAAAATAAATATCTTGAAAAAATTTATAAAAATATTTTTCTGCTTAGAGATGCCTACAGGAATTTGAAACCCAGTAGGTTCAGAGAACTGAATGCCAGGCAGCAAAGATTATTAAACCACAAGAAATTCCACTGGTGTTCAGAAAAGGTAGCTTCTTGACTTACTAAGTGACATTTTATTTCTCTGATGTGCTGGCATTGTATCAGGTCAACTGCAGTTTATCAAAAGTTTTGCAACTGATGCCAGAAAATACATCTAAAAATCGTTCTACTAATTTTTTTTTTTAAAGGGCATTTGCTAAAGCACTGAATTAAAGAAAACAGACCTTGTTACATATGTTGTTTTGGCTTGTTTGTTTGTTTGTTCTTTTCATATAAATAAAAACTGGACAGCTTCCGGATAGTCTGCATGTGAATGATATGAAACATTAATGCAAAGCAGTGGAAGATGATACAGTCTGCCACTTAACTAGCTTAACTACATCTCTCCCACCAAATTACAGAATCACAGAATCACAGAATTGCAGGGGTTGGAAGGGACCTCGAGAGATCATCGAGTCCAACCCCCGTGCCAGAGCAGGTTCCCTAGTGCAGGTTGCACAGGTAGGCGTCCAGGCGGGTCTTGAATATCTCCAGGGAAGGAGACTCCACAACCTCCC
>WBMW01000579.1:273093-295263 GCA_013396635.1 Penelope pileata
CTCCAGCAGGTCATCCCCTAGCCTGTACTGGTACATGCGGTTATTCCTCCCCAGGTGCAAGACTCTACACTTGCTTTTGTTGAACCTCATCAGGTTCCTCTCTGCCCAACTCTCCAGCTTGTCCAGGTCTTGCTGAATGGCAGCACAGCCTTCGGGCGTGTCAGCCACTCCCCCCAGCTTCATGTCATCAGCAAACTTGCTGAGGGTGGACACTAACCCCTCATCAAGGTCGTTGATGAAGACATTGAACAAGACCAGAAATGAGTGCTTTGAGCTAGAAATAAGATCATACAAAACCATTGTATCTTAATTACTTTACTCTGTGCATGGTGTGTGTGTGTGTGTGTGTGTATACAGAAAAGTTTAACTTCTTTTCCAAAATCATTCTATTACATTTAATTTCCATGAACAATCAAACCCTAAATTTCTTAAGAAAACCAAGGCAGGTAGGTCTATTTTGACATGTTTTAAATTTTCTATTTGCAAAACCAGCCTCTACTGCTGTTTTTGAAGAGATTAAAATTCTATCCATCACAACTACTTTATGGCTGGAATATAAATGTGTTCCTTAGATACTACTGAAGAATAATGTAAAAGCTGATATCATGTTTGGCCTGTACTATAGTTTGGAAAACTCTGACAATAACTTTTTGACTAAGACAGAGATATCTGGCTGGCAATTAGATTATAATACAGTCTTGTTTTTTATAATAAATTCAAAATAAACATGTAATCTAAAATAAAAGGTGGATGAGCATGACAACTGAACTGGAAATGTGAATTTATGCAAAAAATAGGGTAGGCTAAAGTGTTTTTTCTTATAGATATAGAAGAAGAAAGTACAACACAGTGAAG
Organism: Penelope pileata; assembly: GCA_013396635.1. Taxonomy (NCBI): domain Eukaryota; kingdom Metazoa; phylum Chordata; class Aves; order Galliformes; family Cracidae; genus Penelope; species Penelope pileata. The sequence continues at coordinate 273,949 of WBMW01000579.1, forward strand.
AACTTATTAATTACCTTTCTGGATGTGATGTTATCTATTTCTATTCAAATATTTGCATAGAAAAAAGAATGAATAGGTCATTTGGGGATCACTGCTACTTTTACTGCACTTCATAACAAAATAAGTTGCTTTCAAATGAAGGCAAGATCAGACTCTGGAAAAATACCAATAAAACATCCAGAATGACCAACAAGACAGAAGTTACTAATGTGAAGGGGAATTAAAGTTTCTAAAATGCTTAGTAATTAGGTACTTAGTTTAGAGGTTCAGATACTTATAGTTTGATTCATCTTTCTTCCAAACAACTTCCTGAAGAGTATTGCCAAAGGTTCCCTTGTGTCTGCTTATGTCATGCAAACCTTCACAGAGATTAAAACTGGGGGGAGGTACAGAATAACCAGCAGCCCTGTGAGGAAGTGACAGACATGGTCACCGAGCAAAAGGCTAGCGATGATGTGAGAGGAAGGGATCAGAAAATCAACAAAATTGGACTTAAGTGATTTATGATCTTGTTGGGATCACAGAAATGTGATGAGTTGCCTTACGTGACCAGAGTGTTTCAGTGGAGGGGTATAGACTTTTTATGAACAGACTGAGAAGATGAGGGGGAGTTGCTATAAGAGACTGATTCTGAACTCTTTGTCTCAAAGCTTGCTGTGAGGCACTTGGCACTAAGGTGTGAAAGACTCTCATTGTCTCAAAGTTTACATGAAGGCCTATGGACATTACCTGAAGACCTGCAGCCTACCTCTGCCTACATGTGGTTACCGTGGGCAACTAAATATAAGACCAGAGAGAAAACTGCTTCTGCCAGGGTAATGGCACGGTCAACCTGCCCTTTGGGCTGCGCATTGAAGAAGACAACCACAGGAAGGCGATACACTTGCGCACTGGTGAGCAAGGGTGACACATATGCCATTTACCTAGGGGTCCAGCAGTGCCACGTTGGAACTTGATGATCCTTGAAGTCCCTTCCAACCCAATCCATTCTATGATTCTATGATTCTAGTCGGAGGCCAGTAACTAGTGAGTCAATACCAAGTCCAATCTTGTTCACTGTCTTCATTAATGATCTGAAAGTTGGGAATGAGTATATCCACAGCACATTTGCCAATGACAGAAAACTGAGGATATGCCAAAGGGTTGTGCTGCCATTCAGAGGTAATTGGAAAGGCTGGAGAAATGGGCTGACAGGAACCTCTTGAAGTTAAACAAGAAGTGCGAAGTCCTGTACCTGAGAAGGAAAATCTCCGTGCACTGGTACATTCTGGGAGTCACCCATCAGGAAAGAAGCTTTGTAGAAAAGGACCCTGGGGTTCATGGCGGACACCAAGTTCAACATGAGCCAGTAGCATGCCTTTGTTGGAAAGAAAATCAACAGCATCCTGGGCTGCATTAATTAAAATGTTGCCAACAGGTAAGAGAGGAGATCCTTTCCCTCTATTCAAGATGGTTGAGGCCACACCTGGAGCACTGTGTCTAGCGATGGGCTCCCCAATACAAGAGAGATACGAAGCTACAAGAGAGATTCCAGTGAATGGCTACAAAGACAATGAAGAGAATGAAATGTCTTTCCTATGAGAAGGAGGTTAGACCAGATGACCTTCCAAGATCCCTTCCAGCTTCAGGCATTCTGTGATACTCATTTTCACAGTCATAAGCTACAGGGACAATGTCTGGTCTTTACCAAGCACGGAGAAGGTGTGGCACTGGATGCTTGCTCTGAGATTTATAGAAAAATGATTTGTGATATTTGTCAAAGAACTACCTAGACCAATTTTATGACAGTTGAAACTGTTAAAAGATCGGTTATACAGTGTATAAAGATACACTGTATATATAAGATTCATAAACTTTGCTATTTGAAGGCAATGAAACACTAACTTAAATACGTAGACCACTTGAAAAAAAGGTTTCTAAATCAAAAAACAAAACCAAGTTTTTCATCATCACCAAAACATGATATACATTTTTTTAAATTCTAACACATCACTGAAAGAAATTTTAGCTAGACTTGTATTGCAGAATAAAATGGAGCAGAAAATAGAAGAAAATGGAGATTGGAAGGAATAGATAGAAGGTAGATATCAAGGTATTTGTGCATAAGGTAACAAATGAAACAAAGAAGGATTAAAATATGCCAGATAGTGGAACCAAAGGAAATATAAGCAGATTCTCTATATATATTCAGAAGAAAAATAGTATTGTGAAAAGACAGAAACTCTAGGAAAATGCAGTAGGTAAAAAGAAAATAAAAATCTCTAATGACTGAGTTTCTAAACAGCTATTTTTGCTTTTCTTTTTAAAAATGAAGAAATAAGAGAGTATTATGAAAGAAGCAGAAATAGTGATTAATGATACTAGCTGGAGAAACAGAGACCAAAGAGTAAACAGAGTATCTGACCACATGCTGTTTGAACAGTGAATAATTCATAGTGAACAATCAGGATCCCACAGCTGTGAAAATTATTGTAGGATCCATGTCTTGCAGTAAGCTACTGCCCCAGTAGATAATTTTTAAAGTTAAGTTTCTGAGTCTTTTGAACAGTGGAACAGTCAGAAACCCTGTAAAAGAAATATGTGTGGTAAAATTACAGGACTGAGAGGTATAAATTGCCCACCCTCAAACTGAACTCAAAACTAAGCCTGGTGTGCCAGATGTCAGCTCTTAACCATTCAGATGCTGAAGTTTTTGGAGTTTCCTTTGGTTGCAATGTGCAATTACTGTGATTACACAGTCCTGAAACATTCATCCATAATTTTGAGAGGTCATGAGAAATGAAACCTTCAATTTTTCTTTTGTAGGATATGAATAAAAAGTTTTGTGTCACAGATACAAAGAAATAATTTGGATCTGAAGCCAAGTCTATGTAACAAATTTCTATGGCATAGATTTGTTGAAGAATGGTATGAGAATATTTCATTGACATCTGTCAGAAACTCTTTATGCAACTTTTTTTATACACGTATATATCTATGTATGCATACATTCATTTGTGTGTATATGCACTGCTTTACTTGCTCAGAATTACAAAATTACAGAATAGTTATGATTGAACAACACCTCTGGAGGTAGTCTTGTCCAGAACTGCTTGCTGCACTGTCTTTCTTAATAGCACATCTCTGTAAAGCTTCAGTAGAAAATTTGTCCAGGTATAGATCTCCTTCAACTAATGTCATTAAAGTATAGAAGAGTTCAATATATCTTAGAACATGGAGCTATAGCGCAAGAGTCATGAAAGTCTTAAGATAAAACAATCCCACCCTTCCATTCAGGCAAGGTGACTTATGCAGCCTGAGTCTATCAATTTCTCTGGTGCCAGCATGTCTTATTAGAGAGATATTCCATTTTGTTTTATTCTTATGTGTGTTACCGTTTTTGTAGTGGATCAATTATTTCAAAATCTGAATAAGTAGAAGAAAGCCATAGACGTTGTTGATGCATGATACTAGATCTACCCCTCTCCAGGAAAAACTGTGAAATGTTAATTTACAATATTCTGTGAATTTATTGGTGAATAAAACGAGCAACTATACAATGTGTCAATAGCACAGCAGATGATTAACACTTAATCTAATCTCATTTTAAGTCATTTGTATAGATTAGTTTCTATAAGCTTCAGTCACTTGCCCATATGCTCCTCATTTTAAAAATAACTCTGCTTGCCTCTCTGCTACCTAACAAATTCTCATCAGCTCTGTATTCCTTTGAAATTTGTTTTGAAGTGCAATCTGTTATGTGAAATATATGTTCCTGAATTTAAAAAATATACACATGAGATTATGAATTCTCAGATCATGGTGTCAGTTTTTGGAATCAAACCTTGCAAAACTTTTCCTGACACCTATGAGTAGTCAGCTGACTTTCCCAGGTTCCTTGTGACTGTGCCTGCACAGGATCTCTTCCTAGGTAGCTTCTGATAGCTGGTTTAAGTGTATTTCCCCCCTTTAGATCTTGAAGAAGCTCCAGGTGTTCCAGACTCATCAGTGAGCTGCTGCAGAAGATAACTGTCTTGAGTTTATTAATGTCCTCATGAATCCTACTTTCCTTTGAAAACAGTCTCAATGAGACTTTTAATCACCTTTTACTCCATTTTTTTTTCCTGCAGTGCTTAAAAACTGAAGAATTTATTTCCAGAGTAGAGATAGACACATTTAATTGGATGCCAGCAATTTCAGCCATGACCACTGAACATGAGAGGGTTCTGCTCTTTTTTAAGATCTCATCTGTATTGGCTGTCAATTGTAAATTAGGCAAGCAGCAAAGCTGCCTGCAGAAAGGAAAAGGTGACTGAACACCACGTACTCTGGTGCATCCTGGAAGAAACAGAAAGACTAAGTCAGAGTTTAGTGGTTAAATTTTGCCCATTGCTGTTGTTTGAAATAGGAAAAGCTCATGTATGAGCCGTGTCTATATTATAAATTGTCAGTCCATGTTTATTTCAGGCATCAATGAATTTGATTCCCATGTGATATCTCAGATGTCCACAGAAAACAAAAAGAAACTTCATCAATGTTTCACATCTGCAGTTTTAAAATTTTGACTTAGTCCTAAAAGATCATATGATTCTTCTAATGAAAAGTGGGAAGCTTCTAATGACAAATTGGGGAAGCTGAAGCTATTAACAATTGTTCTTCATATTATAATCCAGAATCAAAGATGATTTACCTAGAAAGCAGACCTGCTGTTTATTATTATTATTATTTGTTTGTGTGTTTTTGTTAAGTAACTCTTTATTTTAACCATTTAGTTAATCTTCATTTTTGTTTGGATCTGTCCTAGCCTACCTTTTTCCATTATTTTGTTCAATCCATATGTCAGTTTCCTTAGTCAGACTCCTCGTGTTAATCACATAGAGAGGGGCTGCAGCTGACCTAGAGTAATATGCGTTTATTAAAGACAGCACAGGTATGCTACTTTGCATCAATTACAGGTCAGATCCTGTGTTTAGAAGACAGTGAATATGTACTCATTCATGAAATTACCTTTGCTGTATTAACATAAATGCAACCAACTGGGAGGTAAGTGCCACTCCGAGTGCTTAGTGTAACTGTCCCTATTTCCCAAGCTGTGCCTGATTTCCCAGGCCTGTGCACCCTGGGGTTCACATTGGCTTAAGCTAAGACTGTTGTAGTAATCAGTTTGCCTTCTTCCCTTGCAGTTCCTTCTCTAGCTGTGTGGTCCTGAGTGGTTTATTTGACCACTTTGTGAAACTAGTGAGTCATCTAGGAGATGGTAAGAATACTCGGAAAGTGTAAGATGGTAAGAAAGCTCTGAGAATACTAATCCAGCTACAACACAAGTGTGTAGCTTGCTTCAGACTCTGTGAGCTGAGCTCACTTGTCAAAGGGTTAGATGTATCCTGGTGTTGACAAAGAAGAAAGAAGGGATTTGGAGATGGACCGTAGCATAATCATATTCTGAGCTTATCAATTTGTCTTCCATTTCTCTGGATTTTGTGATTCCAAAATCCTGTTTTCTTCAAAAGTAAGGGAAGCACTTTCTTTTAATCATGTATGTTCCAGTTCAGGCTAGCCTGAATATCTGAGTGGCCTATCTGTTTGCCATTCATACACTGGTCAAATCTTATGGTTCTGAAGAATTTTTTACTTTAGTGAATAAAACATTGCTTAGTGTGGTGAAATTTTTGTGTTTGGTAAATGTTTTTGTGTAAATTTCTACGTGAGAGTTACATGAAATGGTTTTCCTCTATTCTGCTGCCAACACAAAGTCAAGACAAAATATAAAGGGATAAACTTACAAAAATTATTTGGCAGAATGGAATGAATTTTTCTTAAAATGCTTTTTGAGACTGAAAAAAATAAGTTGCCTTTAGAATTTGAGGCTTATGATATTGTGAGTTTGGTGGGGTTTTTTGGGGGGAGGGGGTGGTTTATGATTTCTGATTTTTGTTGGTGATTTTTTTGTTTTGTTTTAGTAAAGACAATACATTCATCGTAAGTTATTTTTGTTCTGCATTCAGCAATTAAAGTAACTTGAAAAACCATAGACAAATATGGTGTGCCCACATTCTGATGTACTAAATGTTCTAATAATTTACAGAGAGGAGCTATACTGCTGCAGTCCTATAAAACAAGCTCTGCTAAATCCATGCCACATGTATTACGCTTTTAGTTACTAGGTATAGCTTTTGTTTCTTGGCCAAGTGTCCAATATATTATTTGAAATAAAAACTTCCTAGAAATATATCTCAATAAAACAAAAGAAAAATAATTGAATGCATTGGACTTAAGAAATAGAAAAATAATTGTTGATAAATTCTTCCATCATTTCTAACATTTATTTCAGAACAAAAAAATAAGAGTAACTTTCACAAAAAAAGATAAAAAGCACAAATGGAATGAAATTTTACAGACTTTTCAGAGAAACATTCACTACTGGCTTTAAATTATGATTCATCTGCTTACATGTTGGCTATTGACCACTCTGACACAGCTGAAATCTGTATTTGAATCAGGGCAACTATTTTTATATTTTGGAAAAGAAAGTTGTTTCAGCTTTCACAGCATACAGATACAGGAGTTCAGTTACTTTTACTACAAGAGAGCTGAATAAGATGTTATCTGCCCTGCATATTAGTTACAAGTATATAGTTACAGTATATAGTATACATATAGTATATACAATATGCTCTGGATATAGTTACAAGTACAATTTTATGAGCAAGCAGTTGAAAAAGTGACAACACTCATACCTGTTTTATTAAGGAGAAACAGCCAGTATTTCACTGCTGATGCATTTATATTGCACAGCCAGGAACAGTTAATGTTGGTGAAGATGGTAATGCCCAGGCAGAGCAAACATTCTCACAATTAATCACATCTGATAGAGCCTACAGGCCATGGCCATATGGCATCTCCCTGACCTGCAAATAGCTGCTGCTTCTGACAGCTCACAGGTGTATTTTTTTCCCATTTCTATCCCACAGTAGCACCATGCTTCAGGAGTCTTAAATTGCTCAGCATTTACATCAGCATGGCCACACAATGTTTGTTTCTTAAGACTGCTGAAGGTAAGATAAGAATAATAAGATTATTCATCAATGTATCTGAAAACAAAAATCATAGTTCAGAATCTGCCAGTCAGGCAACTAATACGTTCAGCAAATGGTTAGTACAAATTAAACCAAGTATAACATAACAATTAACAGATCGACTTTGTTCCCACTCCCATCACATCCCAATATCCTCTGTTCTCACTAGCTAGGGGCCCTTCTGCAGTACACTCCATCCTTATATTAAATGAGACTGCTATGCAAAATGATTTAAAAGGATCTGAAGAAAATGAAACAGATATTAAAGAATTCTGTTGTAAAAGGATTTAGTTATATTTTCCAGTCACAAAACCAGACCACCCACCCCCCCAAACAAATAAAGTATATTTCATTTTGAATTTGAAATGGGAGATTAGCACTGCAGGTAGAAGAAGGTTTTGCTGATGAAGCCGTTAACTGAACACATTGGATTTCAATTGCTAAAGAGAGTGAAGTAAAAATGAAAAATACATATGAATAAACTCATGTTTTCACAGCTTTATGTTGTACAGGGGACAAGTGGATAGAAACATGATAATGTAAGCTCTTAAAAGAAGTAAATTCTTTTTTTCTTCTCTGTTTGAGGATGCCTATCTAAATAATCTGGATGATCCAGACTGTCCTAAAACTTTCCAGCTATAAAGAACAAGGAAAAGAAAGCTAAAAAATATCTTCATATAAAAAGCCATCATCAAGAATTCCTCAAAAGTGCAGTTAAACTGAGAAAAGGAATAAACAGAAACAGGTCTCAACAGAGAAACAGGGCTCAATTCTCCTAGTATCACCTTCTCGCAATGTAATATTCTCCAATGCAATGTAATTCATGTTTCTATATCACCAGTTCCCCCAATAAAACCAAGAAGTGGAATAAACCATTTTCTCACCTCAGCCAAGACAAAGTGAAAGAGATTACCCAAGCAGAGCCTATCACATATGGAATTGCATACAGAATTACACACAGAAATATACACAGCTCTTTATTTCCCTCTGACTTGAGAGAGAATGAATATCACAATGTCAGTAAAAGCAATTTAGTATCTAAACTCAAGAAGTCCCCAAACTGATCCAAATTGCAGTTATGATGTTGGGCCTCAATACAGAAGTAGGAACATTTCATAATTCATGCTGGACTACTTTGCATTATATACAAAAGGGAGCAAGTGGGTGGAAAGGCAGAAGAAAGAGTCCTTGAGAGCCATTCCTGCCGCCACTGAGACATTTGGAAGCTTGGATAATGAGACTGTGTGGGATCAAACACAGAACAATATGTCAGCCTCTCTCTATCAGCACTGAGTTGTAAGTTTTCCAGGTCTCTTATTATAAGCAAAATCTGCAGCAAGGCCAGATCTTTTTTGTTTCCCCATGTATTTGTTCTCCCAGGTAACCAAAGCATGAGCACTGTATTTCACGACAGTTACAGTGATCTGAATTTATATGCCATGAACCCACCTTGCACTTCCTTTACTTCTGTCTCTGTTGTTGCATGCTTCTGTCTCCTCCAGAACTAGTAAAACAAGTATGAAGTGATCTGTTCAGGGAGCTGGTCCGAAAACTTGACCTAAAATCTCGAAAGATGTTCTCCTGAGATTTCTTAAGAGAATCTCTTTGGAACCACTAGCTTATGCAAATATGATTTTCTGCCTGCACCAAGTGTGACATGTTTTTTTCAGGTATTTACTTGCTCTCTTTCATGCATCTCTTCTGCAAACAGAGAAGAAATTAGTAAAGGTAAAATGCCTTCAGTTGTGGATGGGGAGAGAGAAGTGACTCCTGATTTGAACCATTGTAGTCTGCATGCTTGGCTTTCTCCTGACCTGGGACATGACATAGTAAAATGGGACAGCTGATTCTTCAGGTAAGGAAATCACAGTAGTGTACGAGTCAGTTGAGAGTCACGTTCACTTTAAATATCTAACTTCCATTTTGACATGTATTAATGCTTTCTGCACTTGTGCACTCTGTTAGAAAAGTCTCATTTCTTTATGCCCATTGACCAGAACTAGTCTTCCTGTGAGGTGCATTGTTCCTTACAAGACCTGAGAAGAAAGAAAAGGGCACTATATTGTGGATGAGTTGTTACAATCTGAAAATTAGACAGCTTGTATTTTTGTCTTGTAGCTCTATCTTCCTTTATCAGGACTCCCTTCTCTGTTGGACCTGCCATTCCTCTTTTCCAAGTGACAGTGTGACCTTTCTGCTGAGGAGTCTGGCTTCCCACACACTAGCTTCTATGACCTTTACAGGAGGCTCAGTAGAATGGCTTAGAGGCATAATCAGCATATTTCACTCTTGTATTCTCAGATATATAAGAATACATTTTTACAGATAATTTCCCTGTATTTGCAACAGCAAACCAAGCAGAGCAATAGGTAAAATTAAAGACTCTTTCTGAGTGGAAAATCTGAACAAGTTAAAATAAAAAAAAACCAACTTGGATAAAAATACACACAGTGAAGTCACAAAAGTTATTTGCAACTGTTTGATTGTTGAAAAACATTATTCTTTCTTTAGTTGGCACCAAGGCTATCTGAACTATACCCATGGCTATTAACCATACAATCACCTCTCTTCCTCACCTACTACCACAATTTGACAAGGACTTCCTTTCACCTTGAGACACAGGAGTAAAATTCGAGTTTTGCTTTTCTAGTAGGTCACACTGAGAAATAACTAAAAAATCTCTTTTCTGATTCTCCAGAGACAAGTTGAACATGAGAAATGGATTTCTCCATTTTCCTTGTCTATTTATGAATACTTTTAATTTACTTATTGTTACAGGGGAACTTTTACAAAAAAAAAATCAACAAACAAACATGGAAAAAATAGCATAGGAAGTAATGTAAATAATTATTTTTTTAATGTAAAAGAACTTTAAAAAAGCAAATGGATGCAGGAAAGGAAACTAATAAAATTATTAAGAGAAAAATCTTTTAATGCTAGATACAGAAGCAAAGGCAGCACTGAAAAGGTTATTGGAGAAAGTTAAGAAAACTCAGTGAAGAATCAGAGAATCATTAAGGTTGGAGAAGACCTCCAAGATCATCTAGTCCTACCATCAACACATTACCACCATGCCCACTAAACCATGTCCCCAAGTGCCACGTCTACCCTTTTCTTGAGCACCTCCAGGGACAGTGACTCTACCNAAGTGCCACGTCTACCCTTTTCTTGAGCACCTCCAGGGACATTGACTCTACCACCTCTTCGGGCAGCCTGTTCTGATGCTTGACCACTCTTCTCAAGACAAAATTTTTCCTAATATCCAACCTGAACCTCCTCTGGCACAACTTGAGGTCATTCTCTCTAGTCCTATTGCTAGTTACCCAGGAGAAGAGGCTGACACCCACTTTGCTACAACCACCTTTTAGGTAGTCGTAGAGAGCAATAAGGTCTCCCCTGAGCCTCCCCTTCTTCAGACTGAACAATCCCAGATCCCTCAGCTGCTCCTCATAAGACTTGTGCTCCAGATCCCTCACTGTTTTCGTTGCCCTTCTTTGGACATGCTTCAGGGCCTCGATGTTTTTCTTGTAGTGAGGGTCCCAAAATAGAGCACAGTACTCGAGATGCGGCCTCACCAGTGCCAAATACAGGGGGATGATCACCTTCCTGGTGCTGCAGGCCACACTATACCTTATACAAGCTAGGATGCCATTAGTCTTCTTGGCCACCTGAGCACACTGCTGGCTCCTGTTCAGCCAGCTGTAAACTAACATCCCTGGATCCTTTTCCACCATGCATCTTTCCAGCCACTCTGCCACAAGCCTGTAGCGTTGCCTGGGGTTGTTGTGACTGAAGTGCAGGACCACGCACTTGATCTTGTTAAAATTCATACAATAGACCTCAGCCCATTGATCCAGACTATTCAGATCTCTCTGTAGACCCTTCCTAACCTCAAGCAGATCAACAGTTCCTCCCAGCTTGGTATCATCTGCAAACTTATTGAGGGTGCACTCAATCCCCCCACCCAGATAATCAATAAAGATATGAAACAGTGCCAGCCCCTGTGCTTACCGCTGGCAAACACCACACATAACCAGTCGCCAGGTGGATTTAACTCCATTCACCACCACTTTCTGGGCCCGGTCATCCAGCCAGTTTTTTACTCAGCGACGAGTACAGCTGTCCGAGCCGTGGGCTGCCAGCTTCTCCAGATTACTGTGGGAGGCAATGTCAAAGGTGTCATGGTTTGACCCAGCACATAGCTAAGTTCCACACAGTCATTCACTCACCCTCCTCCCTCCCCAAATGGGATGGGGGAGAGAAGTAGAGAAAAATGCAGTAAGACTCGTGGGTTGCGATAAACGTTATTTACTAGGATAGTAAAGAAAGTAAAGGAAATACCAGTACATATATATATATATATATATATCTACAGAAAGAGGATACGCAGAGCAAGGGCTCACAGCCAGCAGCAACCCTTCCTCCTGGCTAACCTCTTCCATAAAAAGCAACAGGAAACCCAAAAAACCAATCACATGACATTTTATGGTACGGAATAGCTCTTTGGTCAATTTGGGTCAGCTGCCCTGGTCCTGTCCCCTCCCAGTTCCCAGCTCCTTATGCCCCCCTAACCATTTCACTGGCAGAGGAATGCAGAACTGAATATGTCCTCGGCTCTGTTCAACGCTGCCAGGATGTTATCAATTTTTTTTCTCTTCTGAGGCCAAAGCATAGCTTCATACTAGACACTATAAGAAAGGTAACCTCTGTAAGAAACTAAGACAAAAGGCTTTTCTACAGTCTAGGTAGACTACATTCACAACCTTTCCCTTATCCAGTAAGCGGGTCACCTGGTCATAGAAGATAAGGCTGGTCAAAGAGGAACTGCCTTTCATGAAATCATGCTGGCTAGGCCTGATCACCTTGTAGTATCACACATGCTGTGTGATTGCACTCAAGATGATCTCCTCCGTAACTTTCTCCGATACCAAGATCAGGCTGACAGGCGTATAGTTCCCTGAATCCTCCTTCTGATCCTTCTTGTAGATGGGCATCATGTTGGCAAGTCTCCTGTTGTCTGAGACCTACTTAGTTGACCCAGACTGCTGATAAATGATGGAAAGGCATTCACTGCAATTGTTATGCATTGGGCCAAAATGACAAACTCAGTCACATAGCTACCTATTTGTTTAAGCTGAAATTATGTCTGTAGCTCCTGAAAATAATAAGAATACAGTAGCTAGAACTGTTTTAATTTAAATGTGCTTTGCATATTGGAATTGGTCAGAACAATAGTGATGTTGGAAGCAGCAAATTCAGTCTTAGGCTCTTGTAGGTATATTCGGAAGAACTCAATTTCTTTATTCTTCTCAAAGAATTCTGATTTAAACACACTCCAGAATTGTTTATAAAGCAGAATGAGTACAGAAATATATTAACCATTCATAAACTATTTCTTACAGAATCTGCTTGGAAAGTTTAACAAGTTTGTCCAAAAGTTTTCTTGAAGCAGTTCAACAAAGGTCTGTATTTCAATTTCTTTTGTACATAAATGTCTTTCAAAATATGCCAAATTGAATGAAATGATATAAATCTAAATAGCAGATAAATTAAATGTTCAGCTTAAGTTCAAAAGAACAAGCAGAACACAAAAAAGTGGAAAAAAATCTTAAGTCCAGGAAATATAAAAAGACATTAGTGAATAAGAAAATAAAGAGCCTTATGAAACAAACAGAATAAGAACAAATATAAATAGTATTTGCTAAGACACGGGATTTTTAAACGTAGGCTGGATGCAGGCCTTATTGCGCTTACACGGAAACCAATAAGACTCCCACTGAATTAACAGGGAGCAGATCTAAACCAACACTCAGCACTTTCAAGATCCCACCATTAACCGTACACTAAGCTGTCAAACACCAAAAGAAAGCTTTCATATTCCTTCAGATAGCACATAACAATCTTACTACATAATTCTCAGAGAACCTAGTAAGGTCACATATTACTTCAAGTATATTTAATACATAAAGCACCAATGCTCAGTATGTTCAATATTGACAATAACAATGACCTGCAGAGTAATTGTGAAATCATATTTGAGATTAAAGCCAAATAATATGGCTAGAATGAACTGTAGCAGCGGCTGCCATGATGCATAAGGTGGCATAGACATTGTTGTAAGTTGTCAGGTCCTGAAGGATTAGACACATAGAAGGAACTTCAATAGAGCGACATATTTTAAGGATTAGGAACATTCAATGAATAGATTAATAACAAGTGGAAAAATACACATCTACAGATAAAGAATACTTTACAGGAAGTAATTTAAAAGATAGAGTTATTATCATGATTTTAAATAGAAAAGATAGGCCAATCAATTTAATTATGAAGTAATTTTGAACTTGGAGAGCTAATTTACAGAATACATAATTACCATATGTAGCTAATTGCTATAAGATATTATCTAATCCTGAGATTAATAGGATTAATAAAAATGAAAAACATGAACATGCAAGAATATAATAGATAGGGTGGAGTGTAATGGGAATACATGTCTCTTGTGTTGCCAAAATTAACAGAGAAAATCAATTAGGTTTCAGCAAAAAAAGTTCCAATTAATACGTGCCCTGTTTTCAGCTGGAATAGAGTTAATTTTCTTCCCAGGAGCTGGTATAGTGCTGTGTTTTGGATTTAGGATGAGAATAATGTTCATAACACACCAATGTTTTAGTTATTGCAGAGCAGTGCCTACACTAAGTCAAGGACTTTTCAGCTTCTCACACTGCCCTGACAGTGAAGAGGATAGGGGTGCACAAGAATCTGGGAGAGAAAACAGCCAGGACAGCTAACCCAAACTGACCAAAGGGATAACTCATACCATACGGTGTCATGCAGGACAATAAAACTGGGGGAGTTGGCTGGGGCAGGGATGGGGGTGCTGCTACTTGGAGGCTGGCTGGGTTGTGTGCAATTGCATTGTGCGTCACTTCTTTCTTATTTATTTATGTATTTATATATTTATTCAGTATTATTTTTCCTCCTTTTTCTGTCCTATTAAATTGTCTTTATCTCAATCCTTGAGTGTTACCGTTTTCTAATTCTCACCCACATCCCACTGAGGGAGGAGTGAGCAAATGTCTGTGTGGTACTGAGCTGCCTGTCCAATTAAACCACAACACTATCTCAGAAGGAAGAATTGTGTCACTCCCATTATGCTCTTGTACCAGATGACCTCACTTCTCCATGTTTGCTTCTTCAAATTTGTACAACAACGACTTAAAGACTAGATCTCCTGGTCTGGAAAGCTGACAATAGTTTTGAGACTAGTTTTGAAACTCCTAGCTATATTTTAATGTAAGCATCGAAAAATTAATAGATACAACTTACTCCAATATGGATAATAGTTAAATTATATATCAATTCACCACTACTGGGCAGCTTGCCATTCAAAATAAGGATGGCATATTAACCTTCTCTGAGGCAGTAACTTCTTCTGTAACTTCAGTTTAATACTATATCATGGGTAATTTTTCATCTCAAATAGTCAATGCCCTGAAAATTACAAAATAATAAATTCTAGAAAGTTATCACATAGAATTTAGTGGAACTAGTATACTTGGACTGACATAACTTGTGAGAAAGAATTTCAAATATCATAAGGGATATTCTGGTATAAATTATCAGTAGAGTAGTGTTATAGTAAAATAAATATTCCATCTAAACTTTTAGTGCAAATTAGGTAAATTAAGTTAAGGAAGTTTGCCAAGGTATTTAACCTAATAAATATATTTTCACGTTGTATATAAGTATCTAAAATTCACTGTTTTTAAAAAGAAACCTGAAACTCCATGGTAGTAGAAATCTATTCTTACATCTCTTTCAGAATTCACCAAGCGTCTTTTGATTCTGGCTTAGAATAAAATTATTATTGTTCATCCTGATCTGCCTCTGACTTGTCAAGTGAAGGCACACACCAATTTTTGTGGACCTCAACATACAGAGGAGTGATTTAGCTATTGTTTCCAGTTGCTTCTGACTCTTCAGTGCAAGCAGACCAGAAAGATTAACATGCTGGACTCTAAAACCAAGGACGCGTGATCAAATATTCTTGAAATAATGTCAAAACCAAACAGGTATTTTCACTGAGCTATAGGTCACAGACTGAAAGGCAAAGCATCTTTACCAGACAACACATAGAAGATCATCTCTTTGATTCCAAACATAAGTTATTAATATCTCCTGCCACAATCAGCAAATTAATGAGAAAAAATACAAAGCAGAGGATGAAGAGAGTATGAGCTGAGCACTTCACCCAAGAGTCACTCTGTGGCTGTGGGGAAAATGAACAAACAAAGTAAATAAAACAAAAGGAAAAGCCCTATAAAAATAAAAAGAAATAAAAAGGACAATGAAAACAAACAAACAAACAAAAACCCCAAACAAACAAGAAATTAAAAAAAAAAAAAAAAAAAAAAAACCCCCCNAAAAAAAAAAAAAAAAAAAAAAGCCCTCCAAGCTGCCCTGAAAAACAAACAAACAAAAAATCTGGTCTTTTCAGCCCCCTGTCATATTCCAGAGTGTTGAACAGAGATGAACATCACAGTAAAATACTTTTCCCCTTATGGAACTGCATTTAAAATGTGGTGTAAATGAAGACTATTCTAATATTAGCAGCTGGAGTGATAAGCGAAGTGGTGGGTGTGGTTAGATAAACATCTATTTCCAAACTGTTCAATCACAGCTTAGAGGAAGTTCATTATTAACTCAAGTCCCTGTCACATGGAAAACTTGCTCAGTCCACACAATTTAAACCAAATCAAGTTTGGACTGATTGCCCTGATCTATTAATGAGTTATAATTAACTGAGAATCAGTAAACTATATATTCAGAATCAATATTAGCAATACAACAGATAAACTACAACTGCAAATGTTAATAAGCAACAACACATCCTCCAAATATTTTCTAAAGTTCCTATAAATTTTAGTCTAGCCTTTTATCCCCAACACAGTGTTATGTGCACATGCATGCCTCCTGAGGTGATGTGGGATGCACGCTTCCCTTGGGCATGTTGGAGACATGCCCCAGATCCCGGAGATGTGGGTGCCCCAGTCACACACTTATTGTCCCAGGAGCAGGTGAAGCCCTCAGGAGGTGGCCCAATACCCCTGGGGTGCTGGTCGCAGGGTGCCCCATGTTGGCTGTGGGCAAACTGAAGTCAGCAGCTGAGAGTGCCCAAAGAGGATGTCATACAACACGTCCAGGCAGAACCCCCAGTGCCACAGGGCCACGTCTGGCTAGTGCTACCCTGCTCCCCTCTTCTCCTGTCCATTACAAGTTCTTGTTATACTGCTATTTATTTGACTGGTTATGTTTGTTCGTTTGTTTGTTTGTTTTTTAACCAAAGCTCTCCTATTAATATCCTGGTTGCAATTTGTCTTATCTTTATCACAGTCAGTTTGGGGCATACGCTCACTCATCCATTTCAGGCATCCCTCTCCCAACATTTTTACAGGCACTTTCCTATCTTGCTGACTGCTGTTATCCTAGCCTTTTTACCAAGGATAGCCACTGTGAGCAGCCAGCAAGTGCCAGTAACACACTGAGATGTTAACCATTGAAACATACTATGAACGTCAGAAACGGCAATGAGACAGGGCTGTTACGCATGTGTAATTTTTAAGCTATTGTCATATTTACTCATGCAGATACAGAAAAGAAATAGCAATTTTTTTTTTCTTTCTTCCTATGATTCAGGGTTCTTGAGCAACAAATGTCAGTAGCTATGGCTGACCTTTTCATTCTGAACGCAAGTGAGCAGCTAGATTCGGCTTTTTTTAATGGATGTTTTGCTCTTATTTTATAAATATTTTAACAGTTCTGAGGGAGAACTGAAATACCACTTTTTGAACAGAAAAGACTTTGACTACACAAATTCAGAAAATATTTACAGCTCTACTGAAATCCTAAATCTAAAGAGAAGACTAAATAATGCAAGCCACAACTCTGAGTTCAGAAAATGGAGCAGTTTCTCTACAGAGAAATTAACAGTATAACAAGTCCAGTTATTATCAAAATAAAAATTGTCAATCCCTTCCCATTGTACAAGCTCTCACAGAGAATCAGTTAATATATCAATGCTCTGTTCTTTGTTAACAGCTGTGTATATTTGCTGTGCTTCAAAATTCTAGAACACCCATATTAAAGGTAACTTGATGCATGTGAACACCTGTGTAAAGAGAAAAAAAAAATCCACTATAAAAATCATTATTTTTCAAGATGGTTTGGTTTTAATGACAGAAAGGAATTTTTGCTTCACTGTTCAACATGTCTAAGTTCTTGCCTTTTCAGCTCAGAAACAATTGGACTCTGAAAGCAACAATAGAATAATGTGACAAACTAAAATAAACCCAATGACACTGTTGATTTGTTTCTTGCTTGAAAAACCAAGTAATCAAAATTACATATATGCATGAGAATACAATATACCTATACCCTTTAGCATATGCATGGTTGAGTAAATAGCCTTATAAATTTACACAGTAGTTACATGTGCATGGTATGTGAGCAATCTAATAAATCTTACAATGCAAAGAATCAAGTGAATAAACAGTAACTACTGGATAATTCTGCACTTACAGCAGTTTATAGCTTGGAACATTATGTGATATTTTCCTCTCATACTAAGATTTTTTTCTCAATTTCATTACTTTTTATTAAAATAACGTGTATTCCTCACTCTATCTCTGCCAAAAAATCAATTAAAAACCTCAAAAATCATACAAGAAACAACAGAAAAAAAAAACTTATAATTGTTACAGTATTATTCATCAAAATGTTAAAAGAATACTAGAATTTTAAATGAAGACCTTAGAGTCTCAATATTATGCTTGCAATTACATTTTCAGTAACTTTAACCATGCCAGCCTTCCACCTGTTAGAGTTCACTCTAATTTTTTGCCTCACAAAATTTAAAAATCTTGGTATATTAATAAATTTTAAACCTACTGAATGCATTCAAACCATTCCCACATGTATTTACTACAACAAGAACAACAAAAATCTCATCTGGAAGGTGTCAGGACAAATTGCAGGAAAACAAAGAAATGTCATAGATGACTGATGGTAACCAGTTGCCTCTCATGTATTTTCCAAGCTGTCAGAGAAACAGAAGAAAGTACACACAGTGTTGTTCTGCTGTATTAATTGGGATACAGTAACTAGTGTACAGGAGTGTGTGGGGAATCTCTTTGTCATCCCTCTAATGAATTGGGAAAGATTATATCCTGTAACTTAGCTTTCTGTCTTTACTCCAAATTCATATAGGGTGTCAACATCTCTGAAGTTTGTTTCTAATTGTGAAATTCATTTTTCTGGTCATTGCAGCTCTGTAGCTCTATGTGCTAGCAGAAGAAGACCAATTCCCAGAACTCTATGTAAAGCAGCACTAAGGGAAATAAGTATGGCCTCCACCTAGAATATAGTGTCTGTTTCAGCACAACAGTTCCAGATGAATATTTTCCTTTTGCTAAATTGGTTAGTAGACATACTAAGAGAAACATAGAAAAGTAGAAAAGATGAAGTAGGTATCATCAACTAGGAAAGTTTTCAAAAATTTGAGATCAAAGTGGAAAATATGCATGAGAATTCTGATTAAGAGTTTCCAGTATGGTTCTGGAAAGGATCAAGATCACATCTGACTAGTTTGCTGAGATCCTTTGCAATGATTACCACCAAGATGGACAAGGTGATACAGTAGGTGCTCTCCCTCTCAACTTTTCAATGAAAGCTCTGCAGGCACTTCAGGAGAGTCTTATTAAACAATGAATTCATTTAAAATTGAAGCCAAACATATAAGCAAGGCCAGAAGAGAAGTTGAACACCAGGAAAGAAACCTCAAGAAACAGCCAGATATTTTGTTAGTAGCTTACACCATGTTTAATCCTGAGATTGGCCAGACAGCTTTCACTGCCGCTGTTTGGATTAACTATTCCCCAAGAGACAGACAAGCAACCTTACAGCACAGGCTGGATCACAGGATTGAGGACTCCAGGGAACAAAATACCATTGTCCCTTTTACCCTATAAAAGGTGATTTAGCAGATTAGATAGGATAATTCTCAATGTATGAATGGCCAGGAACGGCAGCAGAGTAACTGCAAGGTCAGCTTCTGTGAGGAGATGCTGGGGGTGCCCTGTATGAGACATAGTCAGTTCCAGCTGGCTCCAGCCAGTTCCAGCCAGCCCTAGCGGCCCTACCTCAGGGTACAGCTGAGCCTGGCAGCCAAGGTGTTTGGTCCTGTTTGGGAAAATGTGTTTGAGAAAGGACAGAAAATACATAAGGAGAAAGGAATGAGGCGAGAGAGGCCCCATGCCCCAGAGGGGATGCAGCTTGTGGAGAAGATCTGCCAGAACAAAGGAAACAAGTGTGAAGGAAGGAGCAACAGCAGAATCATGAACAAGGAGCATCAGGAGAAACCACTATATCTGACCCCTTCCTGCATGAGCTGTCACTTCACCAAGGGGATTGAGTATAAGCTGCAGTGATTAACAAGATGGGAGAAGAGACCTGGTGTGAAGTAAGCCCAGGAAAACAGAAGGAAGGGTGTTTTCTCTATGTGTTTGGATGTTTGTCTGTTTCCCAATACACAAATAAACAATTAAATGTTTTAAATTAAGATAAATTCCCCACGTTTAGACTGTTTCACAACAACAATAGTTTCTGCATTATTTTGCTGACTTTATTTCAACCCATGAGTTTTCTTGCTCTTGTTCTGTGCATGTTCTCCTCTGTCCCACTTGGTGTGTGATGAACGAACAAGTGGCTGGGCGGGGGCTTGGCTGCCAGCTGGAGTTAATCCAGCATGCTTACCCATTCTTAGGTAACTAAAATTAAGTTATCCATTCACCTAGACTACTTCCATAAGAACAGCTAGTTGCAGAGAAAAATTCATCTCATTTAAGATAATGATCAGACATTAATCAGCATTTTAAGTTTGTAGTTTACAGTTGTTACTTTTCCAAGAGAATGTTGTAACTGGCTTGATACTGTGTGTTTTGTGAAAACAAAAAGTTCATAATTTGCTGCCCAATAATGAGAAGTATCATTCTGTAGCAGAGAGACTAGTCTCTCAAAGCTTTGTATATTTTAATATTTATTAAATCAAGTTTAGTCCTGAAATGTGTCCAAGACTGAGGCAGTTTGGAATAAGGAGAAAAACAGACCTTGAAATGCATGCTAAAATTAAGTGCATTGGTAAAATCTTCGCATCAAAGTATGCATGGATTTGTAGATCATCCTCTTCAATGAGCATGAATCCTGTTGTGGATACCTGTATACTTGATATGCAAGGACCTAAAACTTCAGCTTGTGCGTGTCGTTGTTTATAAAAATTTAGCCATAGGGTTTCATCTTATGAAATAAAACACTTAAATTGTGTACCACAGTGTCAGTATCTTCATGTGAACCATATGTCTAAATGTCATTATACTAAACATGGTCAATGAATTCTATCGAGCTATTCAGCTGATCAACAAGTATGTATCTACAAATTAATAGTTTTCCACACTCCTTTTACTATATTGACCAGATATTAATTGGTTATGAGTGCAGATCAGGCATCAAGAGCTTGATTCAGTTGCCCACACATAGGCAGCACATGCCATTTAAGCTATCCTGGGATGTTAATTTCTACACAGAAGTGTAGAAATTAGCATCTATCTATTTGAGACTCAAGAGCAGCTGCTAGCCACCAGTAGGGTGAGAAGCCTATTCTAGTATCTCAAATGGCAGTAGATACATACCCATGTTTGGGCATCTTAATTGAGCTCTTGATTGACATGGGGAAAAACAGAGGTCTTATCAAGTACTGGATCCTATGCTATAGATCTATAATCACAGAATCACAGAGTTGTAGGGATTGGAAGGGCCCTCTGGAGGTCATCGAGTCCACCCCCCCTGCCAAAGCAGGTTCCCTACAGCAGGTCACACAGGTAGGCATCCAGACAGGTCTTGAATATCTCCAGGGAAGGAGCCTCCACAACCTCCCTGGGCAGCCTATTCCAGTGCTCCATCACCCGCACTGTGACGAAGTTCTTTCTCATGTTGGTGCAGAACTTCCTGTGCTCTAGTATTAGTCCATTTCCTCTTGTCCTGTCCCCAAACACCACTGAAAAGAGATTCCCCACGTCCATTTGCCTCCCGCACTTTAGATATTTGTAGACATTGATAAGATCCCCTCTCAGCCTTCTTTTCTCAAGGCTGAACAGACTTAGATTACTGAGCCTCTCCTCACAGGGGAGATGCTCCAGGCCCTTTATCA